>CAIGRN010066925.1:0-12770 GCA_903798345.1 Fraxinus anomala
TATATATTTATGTGTGTATGTACATATATAGATATATATATATATATATATATATATATATATACACTAAGTAGAAGCGAGGACGTAATAATGGATGCGTATAGAGCGGAATATGACTACAATTACTTATTCAATGTGGTGTTGATAAGCAATTCGGTTATATACACGTGATTTCTTTAGTAAAATGAAATGTGTGCTTTTTGTGAATTGGATTATTGTAAGATATCTAGATCTGGGTAGCTGGCATTATGTTGATTTATATTTTAACATTTTATTTGAATTAATGACTCGGTTCTTTTTCAGTTAATCATACTTGACTTTCTATATTTACTTATGAGGTTTCCAGATCTAGGATTTAAAATGACTTTTTCTTCTTGTACTTTTTATTATTTATGTAGTTATAAGTAGCGGTAGAGCTAGAGATAAGGAAATTGAGAATTCAATTTTCTTCTCTAGTGTGTGTGAAATCTTAATGTACTTTTTAGAAGGTTTTACATAGCAATTTTTTGAAAGGATCTAGTGATAAAACAAAGCAGTATTTTATCCATTGAGAAAAATATATTTAACGAAATTGATAATAATATAATTATACGATATTTTCAAAATATGAAAATACGTCGGGAATAATTATAGTTCTATTATTTATAATTATTTTTGTTATATAATTTTTGTCCACCCAAATAAAATATTTTGCATCTGCCGCTAGACAGAGTTATAACATCAGTGAGGCTAAATATCATTACTCATTCTATAAGGGTGCATTTGATTTCAAGCATAGAAAGAAAATGAATTAATTGCCTAGAACTTATTTATATGAAAATTATTAATTAAATGTGTTTGATTAATTTAAATATCAACTTAGATTATATTATACTTGTCCATTCTTTATTGGTAGATAAATGAGAGGGGATAGACGAGATAGAGAAAGAGATAGTGGATTACTTAAAAAATAAAAATCACCAATCTCTAAAGAAAATATTTTCCTTATTTTTTGGGAAAGTATGGTCACATAATTAAAAGTTGAAAAATATTTTTCGTCCAAAAAATTGTCAGTTAAACATCCAAAAAATAGAAATTTGAGTGAAAAAATAACATTTTTCATTAAAAAAATAAAGTTAATCAAACACACTCTAAGGGTGCGTTGCATTTATATTCTATGAAAAATATCGATTTTCCACCCAAATTCCTATTTTGAATTGTTTGATTACTATTATTTTCCATGGAAAATATTTTTCAACTTTTAAAAATATACTTAATTTTCCTTATTTTTAAGGAAAACATTTTTTTTGGAGGGAATAAGTTTTTGTTTTTCTCAAAATAAAAAAAAAATATTTTCTTTTCTAGGATATATTTTCCATATCAATTAACCACAAGTGTTTTTTAAGAAATTCACATTGGACCAATTTTTTTTAAAAGTTCTTCCAACTAAAAGAAACGATTTCATAAACGAGTAATGATATTCAGCACTACTAATGTCAAGTATCAATTTAAGTGGCAATTACATGTCATTAAATAATAAATTCACTTAAATGTAATGTCACATGATTCATTTAAGTAAATTTATCAAGTGTGATCACTTAAACGGTTGTTAGATAACATTTAGCCAAACAAATCCGAAATGAGCTTTTGGGTTTAAAAATCTCATTTTGACTTTTTAAAAGTCTTGTCAAACGGGCCGTTAATATATTTTGAGTGGAGAAAATATAAGAAATTGTATTATCTACTCTCTCTTAAAAATAGGGATTTTGAGGATTACTATTTATTTGTGGTTTATCCTCACATATCAATGTTCCATATGTGGACAAAAAAAAAAACTAGCCGTATTTATTGACTTCACTAAAGAAATTTTGATTTTGCTCACAACCTCCCAACTAGCCGCAATTATTGGTTCAATGACAAAGTAACAAATACTATGAAACAAGACAAATGAGAATTTTTATGTTGCACACAACTTCCCGTGAGAATTTTGATCTTCACAACCTCCCAAGTAGCTACAATTCTTGACTCAATCTGATGGTATTTCGCCAGTTTTCACACTACCCTTAAACTAAATGCAGTGACAAAGTGTGTTCTCTTATTTTGACAACAACAACAAAGACTATTCGGCTTTCATATCACTTGAGCTTCCGAACTATCTCAACCTTAAGTTTTGAACCACCACCTGAAGCTTTCTTCATTCTAAATTGGAACGACTTACAATCACTTTTCCAATCACAATAGGGCAAGTTTTCATTTCTCTCTATTTCCATAAAAAATGTTTATACTTCAAAATTTGAAAAGGGTGTCTTGATGAATGAATTGTTTGTTGAATATCCGGGTTATTAGTTAGGATTTGGATTGTGAATGTTTTCTTATGGGAAAATTGACATATATTTCAGGTGTATACATAGTTTTCCAACTTTTACTCTTTCCACAAAAAATTATTTTTAATTTTAAAATTTGTAAATGGTGTCTTCAATAATTAATTATTGAATTAGTTGGTATGAGACTCCGCGTGCTGTGTGGATGATGCCCTGCAGGGGACTCACGAGGACTCCGTGCGCTATGTTGCACGGAGGATCGGCGTACGAACACGAATTATGTCTGTGCGCGGATTCTCTGTGCTACACGGAGACAACACGGAGGTTCACGAATCCCGTAAAGAATCTGCATTCTTCCTATTGATGGATTAAGGCTTTTGAGCAATATATGGGATGCTAAAACAGAAACATTTAACTAGAAAACTTTTGAGTTTTCAGTAATTCACACCATCTCCGCACACCACGGAGAGGATCTCTGTGGTGCCCGAAGACACCAATTTCCATTCTCCGTGCAACACGGAGAAAACCTCCGTGCAGCACTGAAATTTTCTCTATGCTGCATGTTTCTTGGTTGTTTTCGGTCTAGAAATTTGTTAGTTTTATGGTGGTTTGGCCAAGGCAGATTCAAGCAGCTCTAGGTTCGACCAAATGCCAACAAGTCGATTTTCTTGCAATGTCCAACTCCTTGGTTGTTTTGACCGAAGGTTAGGCAATTTCATAGTGGCTTAGCCAAGGCAGAGTGCCAACAAGTTGGTTTTCCTTGCAGTGGTCTAGCAGTTTTCTTGCAACGATATACCCAGATTACTCGGTGTCCTTCTTGGTACTATTCGAGATAACCTCATTACTTGGGGCTGTTTTGACAACGATTTTGATTCTGGTGAGTTTTTACCAGCTCACTGCTATGGCTAGCCTTGTTCCAGTTTCAACTTTGGCCAATAGTTTTTCCACTCTTTGCATTTAGCTTGCTTGGATGTTTTAAAAGTTTATTTCATTTTTTGGAGGTTCGACCAGTCCGAGGAAATGCCCAGGTTTGTTGTACTGGTTGTTGGAAGATTTATTCTCTTTGTTTCGGATTATACCCAGTCCCAGGCCTGTTTAGCAATAAGTCTGGGCTATAACAAATTAAGTTGGAGGTAGCCATTTATGGTGGAAATATAGGCAATCTAATTGATCCATCTCCAGTCTAGAGAGAGGAATCTTATGATAATTTTGCGCTGCTTTGAGGTTGACTCAGTTTATTTGCAGCTTGTATCCTGTGTTTAATTAGAGCCTCAATGACATAATTTCTTTTTCACGTTGGCTTGCTGGAAAAACAAATAAGAAACAGTAATCCACTCCCCCCACCCCCATGTAAAGTGAACATGACTACATGAATTTTTAAAATAGATTCTTCCTACATGAAAATGTAAGTGTACAGAAACAGAAAGAAAATGATTCAATGGTGACACTACAATAAGAAAGAAAGGTTTTATCTTCAATACATCGATCAATTATACCCAAGAGAGTGAAAGATGAGTGGGCTGAGATGCTTCTTAATTGTTCATGGAAACCATTGGATTTAGATGCATCAATCAAGATGCTCGATGAACACTCAAAATTTGAGGTAACTAATTTCCTTGATGAATCTAACGCAATAAGCCACGAAGATGATTCATCACCTGGAAAAATAAAATTGGATGGTGAAGGCCGTAAGAAAAGTTTCCTTTATAAAATCTGGCCTTTAACTGATGACTCAAAATGTGCGGAACTTCTGGAAAGCATCCATGCCAAATTGCAGCTACTTATCCAACACAATCATCTAGCCTCAAGTCATCATAGCAATGTTATACAGTATGCAATTGAGTTGCTGCAACGTCTTCCTGATTGCTCTCAGCTCCTTAACTTCGATATGGACCAAAACACCTCTATGTATCTGCTTTCTGGGTGCTCCTTATTTGAGAAAATCTTAACTTTTTTGCAGATAATTGAGCAGGATATTTTAGATTGTGAAAAATGGAATTTCATGGGTGATTCAGTCAGTGGTACTCAAATTGTTGACACTATGGAGAAGATAACTTGTAATCTAGACAATGTAGTTTTGGAGTAGATATTTGCTATAATGAATACTTTCTACATCCACGTTAATCCTAGTTGTAAGAAGAATTATGAAGTTATCTATTTATGCGTCTCTCCCTTACAAAGTAGGTTTATTTAATAACATTGGAAATTTTGATAGTAAAAAATTATTGGCCTGATTTATTAATTGCAGCTTTCTTCTGAGAAGACTCATCAGTTTAAATGAAACATTCAGGTTAGAATCAATAGTTCAAAAAAAGGTATTCATTGTTGCAATTGTGAATTTAATCTATGAATCATTCAATCCTTAATGGCTTAACCTTTTTATCCTTTGACATGTCTAAAAGCACTATAGCTTTATACAGGCTAGACATAGCCTACTTCAACTGGTTTCTTGCAAGAATGTGAGTTTAATTTTGTTACTATTTTGTTATTATATCATTTTATATGATTCGCTTTGATCTCATGAGAGGGTGTCCTTTTTAGAGTTGTGTTAATACTTCGGGTTTTTTGGGTTGTAGCATTTTCTGATTAAATTTGAAGAAAAAGAAACATGATCTTTTAAAGTTCAGACATTTAATTTTTGTTATCCGAGTTACGTATATTCTTAGAAAAAACTTTAAGTTTTTCGTTTGGAATTATTTTTTGTTGACATTTCTATTTTCTTATTCCTCCTCACTTCATCTGCTTCTTTTCCTTTAGGCTCAAAAGAGAAAGTTGGCACTATTCGAAGAACATAAATTGAAAGACGAGAATTCTATTTGAGAGGAGAAAATCACCGAGAAATCCACTAGTTTTATTTTGAGTCCAGTTGTAATAGAGGGACACCATTCAAGTTTACTCCGGGGCAAGGTACCTAGATTTTATGTGATGATATATTTTCATTTGCTGAGAAGAATTGAAATTGGACGTATTTATTTTGTTTTAGATCAGTATTTTGTGTTACAAATTCTTGTTTTGTATGAATTATGATACTTCTAATGCTCTTTGTCCTCTATGGAAGTTGTTATATTTGCTTTCGATGTTTTCATGTTTGAAGTTAGTAGTAGTATCTTTATATTTATTTTCAAATAAGCTGAACTTGCAAAATGCAAAGATATTTTCTAAGTTTTTTGTAGAACTGCAATTTATGGAGCTTCAACATCTTTCTCTTCTTTATTTAATTTTTTTTAAAACAACAATTTTCGAAGCTCAACTCGTATCTAAATTATTTTCATTTGTTTATGCTTTCTTCTGTAATTACTTGCAATGTACAATATGAGCAACTAAAAGAAAGTTAATACTCTGAAAATGCATGTTGGAGATAAAGCAATCATTCGAGGGTACTCAGGAAGTCCTTCACTTTGTTGAAGCCAGAGAGCTAAGTAAGATCTGTTAAATCCACCAATGTGAATTAAATAAGCAGTCATTCTCACTGGTAATTTTAAGTTGCTTCTGTATCCCTATTACTATCATTCTTTCTGTTTTTTACAAAATAGGAAATATCATTTCTACTTTTTTTTTTTCAATTTGTGTTCCACATTTGAATCAATTCTATTACATCATCATCTCACCAGAGAATTTAACTGACTTGATTTGTGAATTCTATGGTTGATACTGGCATTATATTAACAACACAGTCATGCAGTTCCTCTCTTATTGGTTGACTTCTCCAATTATTTGCAAATTTGAATTGATAGAGAATCACTATAATAGCCTTTTGATAAACAAAGCACCATGCGTTGGAGATCAAATTCGTATTTTAATATATAGATTAGTACTATATATTCATGTATTTCTTTATTTTATATGTACTACCTCTTGCATTTCAGAGTAATAATTCATTTTGTTTTTCCTTAAAGTTTTCAAGAGCAAATATCAATTTATTCATTTCGAAGGCAATAATATGATACAAAAATAACGTAGTTAAGGGAGGAAAATATATTTAGATAAGGATGCTTTGATAAGTGGTTGTTTTCCTCCATAATCCTATTATAGTGCACTCTACCATTACATCCTGAGTAATTGTAGAACTTTATTTTCATAGATAAGAATCATATAACTCGTGTATCCATTATTTGCTGTTAACAAGTTATTCATGGCAGGTGGGTTGCAAACTCATTGGATGTCAACAAAAACTATTACCCCAATGTTTTTGAGACAACTATAAGGTAGCTTTATAAGGTTGAATTTGCCTCATTTTACCTTTTAGTTGATTTTCTCTCCTGGTTTACATATTTAAATTTACATAACCTTATATTTTTGGAAAATAGAAGTTGCCTTATTCTCATGGTTGATGTGTTTGCATTATTTTGTACTTACAATTTTCTTATGTGCTGCTTAGAAGTAATTTAGTAATGATTTGATCTTAAAGTCTGCCATCATTTTTCTGGTACGTATTTAGGAAGTTCATGTTCTTTCAATTGAAATTTCTGAATAAATACAAAGAAATGGTTTAGAGGCTACTGCATGCATTAATGAATGTTCGGAGAAGAGAACTAAAGCTAACAAGACCAATGGACATAACAAGCATAGAAACAAGATGAAATACCATATCCAACAAAATGTCATGTATTTACCTAGCCGACAGGTAAATACCATAAGATCATTATCAATATGCGACTTGGTATTGGTTAATAGTCATACACCAGCTTTAGTATGTCATCTTGATGAGACTCTATGCTTGTTGCTTCAAACATTAAATTGTTGAGAACATTGAAATTTTATGTCAAAAATTGGTAAGAACAATTTTCTTAAATTCCAATTTACATGCAGGTTATCCAACCCTAATCTTTTTACATTTGATGTCATCAGAACTTATGTTAGGTAAAGTGTATTTACTACAATTTTACTGATATCACAAGTTATGAAATGTTGTATAGAAAAAATATAATTTAATGAAGGATAACACATTTATCGTGCTAACACTGACTATAAAATAACCAATCATGTGCAATGCACGGACAAAAACTAGTATCTATAAAAGAGTGGGTTTTGGTTACTGTTCATAAACAAATTGGGCATCTAAGCCAAGCCATGTTGGAGTGAGTAGTCGTGGTAACCGAGCCATTTGGAAGTGTGTTGGGTAAGTTCTCCTTTCATTAATTAGCCCATGTTTGGTCCTCATCAAATTATAATTCATTTTTTTTCTAATCAACCACACATTCTCCAATAAAATAATATTACACGTAAACAAAAAAACTTCTTCTTTTTTAACCACACATTTTCAAAAAAATTACTATTCTTCTCATTATAATGTGGAACAATGATGCCAAATGGATACTTAATTTCAACAACGCTGATTTTTGCATTGATTGTCCATCGAATGATTCCAACTTAGGCTCCATAATTTTTATCTGTTTTTTTAACTTGTACATTTGAAATGAGGTATGATTTATGTGGTAGAAAGGTGTTTAATTTGAAAAGCGGTGATGACGTTCTCGAATAATGAAGCATGAATTGTGTTCCCATGCAAAAATAAATAAATAAATAAAGATGGTATGGTGAGATTTTATAAGAGATGACATAAAAGAATTGTAATGTAAGAAATAATTTTTTTTAGCATTTGAAAAAAAAGTTAAGTTGTGTGATTTGTGTTAAAATTTAGGAATATGATGAGATACGATATATTTTATGTTAGATTATTTCGCAATCAACTATGCCTAAATGAAGAGCATAAATAGGTTTGAAAAGCACAAAAAATTTGAGCATCAAAGGAAGTGAAATGATTATAATGTAAGAGATTTTTTTATTAACTATCGAAGATAAACATGTTAAAACTCATGTATCCAAGTATGGTATAAAACAATTCTGTTTTTGGCTTAATATTACAACCAATAATGAAAATACAAGTGAACACAAAATTTATATCCAAGTAATCTTGATTCAAAGTAGGTTTCATTTTCCATTGAAATCCTACAAAATCAAAATCCAATATTATTACTTACACTATATCACCCACTACACGTGCAACGCTCGTGCATTCATTACTATAAAGTCCTTGTCTGGCTATGAATTTTTCACTAATAAAATAATTTTACACGTGAACTCGTTACTTCTCCCTTTTTTTAACCACACATTCTTAAAAAATAAAAATAAAATTTACTTTTCACTACTTCTCGAGAAATCAAAATCAAACAAGGGCTACAATACATTAGTTACTTTTAACTTCCGAGAAAGCTAATTAGCGTAATAGAGTTTTGATTATGAAACTTTTCATGATATCATAATTAGAAAATTAAGAAGTTTACTTTTATTAAAAAAAAAGCTCGGCACTTACTTATAATGGACAGAAAAATTAGAAAAATAAAGAGAGAGAAGTCTCTATGACTAGCTTTGAATAAACTTATTAGTCACTCATAATCTCCGATCAAATTTTAATTTTAATTATACATTAAAAATTATTATTTAATTATTATTCACGCGTTTCTTTTATCCATTACTTTTTGCTTTATTAGTAAACTATAAGTAATTAAACTTGTTTATAGGCTATATAAAAGTGGTGTTTTGACTTATTTAATCTTTCTTATTATTGTTTCCCAGTCCTCCTATTTACTTGTGCGTGTATAAAACACAGTAGGCTGTGTCATGGCAGCCTCAGAACTAAACTTTTTCTTAACATTTTTTGTTGTCTAAGTAGCGTGGATGGACCTTTATAGTTTATTGCATGCTAGACTAATATTAATCCAAGAAGTCGAGATTGAGTTGATTTAGATATCTACTAACTTTGAATTGATGACCCTTGTCAACCATAACTCTCAACTAGGTTTGCCATTTGGGCACGTTAAACTTTTCACGTGATAGACACAATGAGATAAAGAAGATTACTTGGACAATTCGATTTGATAAGATTTCATCGAAGACTATTTACATTTTTTCACATAAAAGGTCGTTTTGAACTTTGAAAAGATTAAAATCAAGAATTGATTCAAAGAGAAAGTAACAACGATTAGCATATCAAGATACACATTTGATGTCTAAAATCTATTTTCCACACAAATTGGAGAGTGCCCTAAAGTAACAATGGACCAATTCATATTTTCCCTTTCACAATTACCTAATCTAAAAAATGAATCTAGTAGTATTTCAACAAGCACGGTCTATACAATATTACTTTGTACTATTATAATTTTTTTCTACCTTACTGCTATCGAGTATTATCTGCTCTACGTTATCAAATTCAAGGGTAATAGAAACGGCTTCATCCAAGAGGGAAATTACTGGAAAAGCCTCCGGCAAAACGATTTAATTGGCGGGGAATGACGTTCTGCTCCAAATACTTACCAGGTTATTTCTTGGCGGATTTGCGGAACGTAATCCACGCACTTACCGCCGGGTCATCTATTGGCCGGGCTGTCGGGACTTCAGTCGTTATGAATCCTTTTATTACCGACTCATTTACGCAGGGATGATCACTGTTCTTACTTTCATTTGAATCCAGGTTCAAGATTGGTCTTGCCTGATTATCCTTGGTCGGAACCCTTAACTTCTGCGGCGGAGCTTTCACAACCTCCGAAAACGAGAGTGGCTCCGGTTCTTTGCGCTGGCTATTTACCAAGTCCTCATTAAAACCAGTCCACTCAAATGGGCTTCTCGACATTTTCGATTCATTCAAAACCACTAGGATGATGTCCTCCTTAGAACAACATAAAGCCAAATTAATACTCTCGGTGGTGACGAGGGTAATCTCTGGACCCTCCGGTTCCCGAGAATCCGGGTTCTTTACCAGGTAGATGGATAATTCATTCTGCGGAAAGCTGATAATGCGACTCACGTTTGACGCAAAGAAGACGAGACGGGCCTCCGGCCTCTCCCATCCGTCCATTGCCATCTTTCTTGCAAAAACTTCCCAAATGACGTTAGATTCCGGGCAACTGATTTGATTTTCTTGTAATGAAAAAAGTGAAATAGATCCAATGAGTGGAAGAGAGCTGTGGTTATATAGTGAAATTAAGCGGGACGAAAGGTGGTTGGGACAGTTTTTAAATTCCTAAAATTGCATTTGAGGGTACCGTTAATTTTAATTTGTGTTATTACAACTTTATTTTTAAGTTTTATAGCAAGTGAGTCCTTCATGAATAGTTCTCGTCTACTAACATACGAAAGAGTAGTATATTTGGATATTTTACCTTTATCTTTAATTAAAACTTGAAAAAAAAATCTCCCTTTACCTTCTCTGGTCGCTTCATGTCCAATTGTACCACTCCATTCTATGCATCTCTCTCTCCACACATTCTTTTCCTGCACTTAAGGCTCCCAATTTACACAAGCAAAACAGGATAATCTCTATCTAGGCTTTGCCTATTGTCTTGTTTCCATCTTCACCAAAGAGAGAAATACATCTTGTGAATAACGACGGGATACAAAGCTTTGAGAGTATTTATTATTGAAAATAATACGCATAGATATATTTTAATTTTCTTGCTTCTTTTTGGCTTACATCACCATTTATATAATTTTTTTATATATTTATGAAGTGTCAAAAAAAAGAGTGAGAAATTTTATTTATTTATTTATTTAATTGATGAGATTTTGACTTAGTAAAATATCGCAACATCATTTGTCAGTAAGCAAATTAAGTTATGATATACATGTAACACCGTCGTTGACTTAAGCCTAAAAAATATTAAATTTATTTTAACTAATTTTCTAAACCTAAATATATAAAAGTTAGCTTACATTTTTTTAAGTGCAACTTGAAAGTAATTTTTTAAAAAGAATTCTTATTTCTACTCTCTCTTAAAAGAGAGAATTTGAGAATTACTGTTCATTTGTGATTTCTCCTCACATATTATTGTTCCGTGTGTGAAAAAAAATATATAGGATCTATTGACTTCACTAAAGAAATTTTGATGTTGCTCACAACCTCCCAAGTAGCCGCAATTGTTGATTAAGTGACACAGTAACAATTACTATAAGACAAGAAAAATGAGAATTTTTATGTTTCACACAACTTGTCGTGAGAATTTTGATGTTCACAAATTCTTGACTGAAACTGATGGTATTTTGCCAGTTTTCACACTACCCTTAAACTAAATGTTGTGACAAAGTATGTTCTTATATTTTGACAACAACAACAAAGACTATTCGGCTTTCATATCACTTGAGTTTCCAAACTGTCTGAACCTTAAGTTTTGAACCACCACCCGAAGCTTTCTTCCTTCTAAATTGGAATGACTTACGATCACTTTTCCGGTCACAATAAGACAAGTTTTCATTTCTCACTCTTTCCATAAAAATGTTTATACTTCAAAATTTGAGAAGGGTGTCTTGAAGAATGAATTGTTTGTTGAAGATTTGGGTTATTAGTTAGGATTTGGGTTATGCATGTTTTCTTATGTGATAATTGATATATATTTCAGGTGTATACATATTTTTTTCATCTTTTACTTTTTCCACAAAAATTGTTTTTAATTTTAAAATTTGTAAATGGTGTCTTCAATAATTAATTATTGAATTAGTTGGTATGAGACTACATGCGATGTGTGGATGATGTCCTCGCGGGGGACTCGCGCGGATTCTCCATGCAAGGAGATTTTCTCCGTGCTTCACGAAGAAGTCTTCTTCGTACTGCCTGAAGACAACACGGAGGTTCACGGATCCCGTAAAGAATTCGCATTCTTCCTATTGACGGATTAAAACTTTTGAGCAACATATGGGATGTTAAAACAGAAACATTTAACTAGAAAATATTTGAGTTTTTAGTAATTCACACCATTTCTGCACACCACGGAGATCCTCTCCATGGTGCCCTGAGACACCAATTTTCATTCTCCGTGCAACACGGAGAAAATCTCCATGCAGCACGGAGAAGTCTCCATGTTGGAGAAAATCTCTATGCAGCACGGAGAAGACTTCTCCGTCCTAAATCCTTCCTCGACGGCGAAAAAACCTATACTTAAACACAATGCGGTGAAAAGGTGGTGGAGTAAGATTATTGATATGGGTTAGGCGAAAGATCAGATTCTCTTCCCACTGCTAATGATTTTGACCATTGTTGCCTACTATTTCATACCTTTGGTTTTTGTAATGTTCGCAGTCCACCTCGGAGAACTCGAGCTCTTATGTAATGTTCAAATCTTGCCAATACATACGCTGTTGTATTTGGTTTCGCTCTTATGGTAACTCTCCAAGCACATAAATTAATTCACTTTTTTAATATGGATTGTGAAGCTTTCATTGACTTATTTAATTAAATTTGTATCTCAAAATGATGAAAATGTTATTGATAGCACTGTAAAAAAAATGTGTCCGTGCAGCGCGGATGACACAGTGTGTGGACACGGGTACCCTCCGCGCGGTGTCCAGGCATTGCGAACACCCTGCCTGTGTCCCCACACGGTGTCCTCCGTGCTGTACAGACACATTTTTTTTTACACTGATCACTCAAAATAGTAATTATTAATGCTAAGGAGTTTTATTATTTTTGCTCATATT
>CAIGRN010066965.1:0-10417 GCA_903798345.1 Fraxinus anomala
TATTAAATCCGTCTCATAAAAAGCAATCGTCTCGGATCATCTTATCTTCATCATCTAAAAAATGGGGATGGATAACATGAAATTTACTAAAACCTAGTAAGCAAATCCTATGCACATTTATTTAAACAATTTTGCATCATCCGAAAAATAGGGGTGGGATAATATAGATGAACTAAAGCCTAGTAAGCAAATCCTATGCAAGATATGCATGTTTATAATATGCATTTATTTACACAAATTTGCTTCCACACAAAGTGCATACCTTGATCACACCCTTTTATATGTCAAAAATTTGACAGTTGATTAAAAAATATGTTATCAAGATCAATATATCAAAATCTGTCAACTTACATAGATGTGAATCATTATATCAATTTTTATATACATGTAACATGATCCAATTTGTTTTTCATAATCAATCATGGTACATGTACATCTTTGTTGACATTGTTATAAGGTGACATCTTTTTACACATTGATTATAATAATATCTTAAACATTCAATAGTACAAATTTTAACAATACCCGGAGTGTCAAATTTAATGTACACTAAATGTATACAACTAGTTTAATCATTTCAAAATAGTATCCCTTACTTTTATTATTTCTTTAAAACAATAAGGGTCCGTTTGATTGTAAGAGTAGAAAATGGGTGAAAAGAAAATGAATTTCTCGGAAAGTAATTGTCTAGAACTTATTTTGCAGGAAATTGTTAATTAAGTGTGTTTGATTAGTATAATTTTCCACCCTGAAAATTTTTAAAATTTTAGATCTTTTTGTTCACGTTTGGCTTTATTTTACATGAAAATTATCCATTAAAGTGAAAAAAAATTTACAATTGGTTATGAAATTTGTTACCATTGCCCAACTCGAAAACCATTTTTTTCACCATTTTTTAATCAAAGTTTAGTGTTCGTTTGGATTCGTTTTACATGAAAATTATCCATTAAAGTGAATTTTTTTTTTTTTTTTTTACAATTGGTTATGAAATTTATTTTCATTGCAGTCAATCAGTTTAAGTGGCGAACCCAATTTAATCTACCGATAGTATCTCAAAGTGATTAACAGTCAACATATTATTAGTCGGGTGCGTCGGTCTCCCACATCCTCTTTTCTACTTACACATTTCATGGTATAAACATACAATTCATAAATATTATGAATACACATTTTTTTTTGAAAAATATTCTTTTTCACATTATCATTTAAAGACGTTTTATTTCTTGAAACATAAGTTGTTCATGTTTAATTCATGTTGATGTACATAAATATGATATGAAATACATTGATGTCACATAGAGAAATAGTAGGATATACGGTTCGAATAATAACAATTTATATAAAATAGTTATACCGTAACATTGTAACAAACATAGATTTATTTACCTTAAGTTCTTAACAATTTGTTTTTTGAAAAGCATATGAAGATGTCTCTAGCTGTCGATAACGTGCCATGAGTCATATTTCATTTTCATTTATTTGGAAACTTAAACATACTCATTATTCATTTTTTAATATAAAGTAGTCATGAATGATTCAGTCATGCGTAGGTTCAAACTTCTAAGCAATAAAATCATAAACATAATTAAATCATATAATAGTATTATTAAGCCCCATGTAGGATAGGGATTAAAATCAAACTTGTAACAGATTTTGATAAAAGTTTATGAAATATATGATTGAAAAATTGTTGTTTTCATGAAATATGTGATTAATATAATTGATGATAGATTTGCAAGGTATATTTCATTACAATACACAATTAATCAAATATAGAAATTGTTATACCTGCTTCATCGAGGCTCCGGAATAGACCATGTGGCATGCACCCTTCATCACTAACCTAACTGGCATGTTCAAGACCTAGACAGTTAAAATGATGCACTCCGTCGAACTCCCATATAGAGGTTGAACCCTCCATGATTTAGGTAAGGTGTTATGACAATATGACCTCCTGCAGCACCAACTCGAAGCAAATAAGGTTCAAGCACATGGATTCACCTCCCTTGAAAGTCCTTCATACGAAAGCTTCTACGATTGATTGATGTGGCCTCTCTACAGCATACATTCTATCAAGCTAACTTGTCAAATTGTTTTTCATTTGTCCTGGAGTCTACTTGTAATATACATATCTAGACCGTAGGGTGGCTAATTTTCAAAATCATTTAATACTCATTAATTTAAGATTGGTGGAATGACGCCTATGACAATGTGCCTCGATCATTAAGATGAGGTCACGTGTTTCTTCATTCTATGGCTTCCATTTCGCCTTTTCCATTATAAAAGTTCGCACTTGGTGTCATTTGAAGGTAATGCAATTATATATACTCATAGTAATATTGCTCCCATATTGTTTACTCTTATTTCCCCGGTACGTACTTGTACACTAACATGGCTCATGTCTTTCATACATTTCACATCCAACTATATCTATACAATATGATTGACTTGATCATTGAAGTGTTTGTGATTGCCTTCCCCACCTTTAGAGAATGCCACATCCTTTTAATGATTTGTCCAAGTGTGCGGGAGATATATCACAGGGACGTGAATGGAGCCGAGAACTATTGGTCATATCATCCGTGCAGAAATTGAGGTCAACGGAAATAATACATTGAATAAAGCATTAAGACAATCATAAATGTATATCACTTGA
Source organism: Fraxinus anomala (assembly GCA_903798345.1). Lineage (NCBI taxonomy): Eukaryota > Viridiplantae > Streptophyta > Magnoliopsida > Lamiales > Oleaceae > Fraxinus > Fraxinus anomala. Next base: position 2,657 of record CAIGRN010066965.1, read on the forward strand.
AGCATATGCGGCATTACTATTTCTCGCCTCCTGAACATAAATTTCTTCCTTGAAATTAAATTTTACCAAATAGATATGGAGACTTAGTGCTATCTTATCCTCAAGCTCCTTAGTTATCTCTTCCACAACATGAATCCTCCTAAAGTGCATATGCTAGAGTTATCATCTTTCTTGGGCGTTTATTATCTTCACTCTTTCAAGTCTTTATGCTTTCTTTTTCAAAAGTCAAGTCCTTTAAGTGATTTCACTCCTATTTGGTGGGGATTAAAATTATATATATATATATATATATTAGTAAATTTTGATATAAAAGTCGATGAAATGTGTGGTTGAAAAGTTGTGAGTTCATGAAATATACGATTGAAATTAATTGTTAACTTTAATTTAGATTAAAATCTGAATTTTTATTTCCATCAAACAGGTGCTTAATGGCTGATATCCTAGAACATAATAGGACATACTCCCTCGATATTGAAAATGAAATACATTATGCACCTATAGAAATGCTAGCGGTAATGTAATTTATTAGACTAAGTTACCTAAAAACGAACACTCAAATTTACCTTTTACACAAACCTATAACATGCTTCATAGATATCACAGAAAACATCTCACCAGGAGAAAATGCTATAGGCTTCCTTTTATCATTTATTTATTATCGTTATTATCACTAGTAGAAAATGCTATAGGCACCTATAAAAATGCTAGCGGTAAAATTTATTTATTATCGTTATTATCATTATGTAAATGGCTTAATACTCCACATATAGAGGTATTACTACTTGATGAAACTCTCCAATATTACCAGCATGTTTGGCCTCGTTTAAAAGCATTTCTTCGACTTATTTCAGCAGTACGCTGCCGAAATAAGTACCTAAAATTGTGCTTTTAAGTTGGGCCAAACATGTTCTTAAATTAAAAAAATAAGTGTTACTTGGGGCTTTATTTGACAAGAAATTTCTAAGAAGATAAGGTGGTTTTGACTTTTGATATTTAAAAGTGATGGAAACACTGAAAACATAATATTATATGTGAATTTGTTTGTTATATAGTTGTCACAAATATATTGTTCGTTTCAAATACTGTAAGTGCACAGTTCGTTAACAAGTAATAAAATGAATTTTGAATTCAAGTATCGTTTTCACGGAAATTGTACTAGTTCAAATTCCAATTGAAAACTTGTAATTTTTCTAAGATTAAATTGTCACTAACTATTATAATTAAAAATGCAAGACCTAACTTAAATAAAATCGACTCAAGATTTAATTAATGTTGATTTAATTAAAATATGATGATGAAAAGCGTACTGGGATCTCGATTCCCCTAATATCTATTCCCTTTAACCTCGAACCTTATAAATTTGATAACACAATTCAATTATGAAGATCAATATTCATAATTTGTTTAACAGTCTCTCTTGGGTTTAAACATATTCTTACATATGATTACGATTATTTTTTATGACGTATGCAAACATATAAAAATGTATTAAAAATTTATGAAGACTTAAAGATCACGTAAAGTATAACGGTATATTTCTTCCCGTATCGAGCTCTACGACAATTGACAATATTTCCAACTTGTTGTTTTATAAAAGGGATTTTAATTGGTCATTTTAAGTCCAATTCCTTCTGCCCGATTGCTTGTGTGCCGTCATTGTTTGCGTGTATCTATATTTCTTTTTTTTAATCCCAAAAATTCGTGCCCATTCCCCTTGCAACTGTCGACTTTGTTTGTGTGTGTCTATATATCTACTCTCTTAAAAGAGATACCTTGAGGATTACTATTTGTTTATGATTTCTCCTCACATATTACTGTTCCATATATGGACAAAAAAAATACAAACTCACAATTGTTGACTATGCAAAAAAAAAAATGGTCCGCTCTCCACGCCAGTCTCCGAGCACCATGGAAAGGCTCTCCGTGGAAAGGTTCTCCGTGGTGCGAGGAGAATGTGGTGCTTGGAGAAGTCAATTCTCCTCACACCACGGAGAGGAGTTCACATATGACGCGGGACTTCTCTGCGCACAACGGAGAGGAGTTCACAAATGACACGTATGAACGACTAAAATATCTACAATAGTAGACTCTTCTACCTTCATTTGCTTTACGTCATTTCAGCTCTCCCTCCTCTCTCTCTCTATCGATTTTCCTATACGTTTTCTTCATATTTCCCCTTGATTTTTCCTTATTTTACCTCAATGTAGCCGAGAAAGTTAAGTTTTTGTTAGATCTCTGCTTGTTTGTAGATTTATTTGTTAGTTTTCTTTAAGGTATTTTTGCATTTTTCTATCTCGTGTGTGAAAATTTAGTTAGGTTCTCTTCATCTAATTCACAAGCTTCAAATTTGCTTGATGTGTTTTATATTGCTTGATTATGCTTCTATAGGATTTCTTATACTTTTCTTAGCTTTTTTCTGTTAATAATATTTTTTTTAATGATTTCCTTTATCTCATATAATTTCAGGAGTTGCATATGAATTTATTAATTCTGTGAATGTTGTATTTGTTTTAATTTTCTATTTTAGATTGCAAAATATTGTTTTCGACTCATGCATTGCCGTTAAAAGTCTCCTAAACAACAAGTTTATCATATCACCTTCATCGGAAAAGACCGTAAATATAATTTTATTGATTGTTTTAATTTTCAGTTCATATTTTAAATTTTGGTTTATGATATTTGGTTAATTCTTTTGTGATTTTATTTAATTGGAGCTATGATAGAAGAAGCTACGAGTGTTGCACGGAGAAGATTTCCACACGAAGATACCATGTCTCTGCACAACACGGAGTAGACCTCCATGCAGCACGGAGTAAAACTCCGTGCTACACGAGGGTACCACGGAGACTCATGTCTCCGTGCTACAGCACACGAACATGGAGGATTCCTCCGTGCGCGCATGGAGACTCATGTCTCTATGCTGCAGTGCACTGCTAGTCATGTCTATGTGCTGCACGGAGGATTCCTCCATGCACGCATGCAGACATGAGTCTCCGTGCGAAGACATTAAAAAAATTGTCTTTTCAATTTGCTTATAAATTAAGTTAGATTTGCTTATAAATTAATTATATATTTTCAACACATACAGGTCGATTCCCTTCGGGGGCACCCAAGAAGGGCGTTGTCCTCTCGACCCCCGCGACCAATCGGGCAGGTCGATCCTTGCCTTTCGGGGGCGTTTCCCCCTATCCCCGTAAAAAAATGTTTGAAATATCTGTTACACTCATTTGATTCATACTAAACAACACAACTAAAGACTTCTACAATACAATTACAAACAGAAGTCGCCTTATTTCCATGGTTAATGTGTTTGCATTGTTTTTCAATTGCAGTATTCTTATGTGCTGCTTAGTAACTAATTTAGTAATTATTTGATCTTAAAATTTGTCATCATGTTTCTGTAATAAATTCTGGCATGTATTTATGAAGTTCCTTTTTTCAGCTAGAGTTTCTGAATGAGTACAAAGAGATAGTTTAGAGACTACTACAGGCATTAATAAATGTTCGGAGAAGATAACTAAAGCCAACAAGACCAATGACATAACAAACACAGAAACAAGACGAAATACCATATCCAACAAAATATCCTGTGTTTACCTAGTCGATGGGCTAATACCATAAGATCATTATCAATATGCGACTTGGTATTGGTTAATAGTCATACACTAGCTTCAGTATGTCATCTTCGATGAGGCTCTATGCTTGTTGCTTCAAACATTAAATTGTTGAGAACATTGTAATTTTATGTCAAAAATTGGTAAGAACATTTTATTAAATTCCAATTTACATGCAGGTTAACCAACCCTAATCGTAAAGTGCATTTACCATACAATTTTACTGATATCACAAGTTAAGTTATGAAATATTGTATAAAAAAAATATAATTGAATGAAGGAGAATTCAACGCATTTAACGTGCAAACATTGCTTACAAAATAACCAATCCCGTGCAATACACGAGCAAAAACTCGTGTGTGTGTGTGTGTATATATATATATATATATCTTCCACTTAGCCTCCATCTTTTAGTCCAAATAGAGTCCAAGAGGTTATATAACGTGTAAATTACCACCTTTAAGAGTTTTAAACTTTCCATTTCAAAATTAAAATTTACAAGTTTTTTTTTTTTTTTTTGAAAATCAAATATTAATTAAAATTATAAATATTAATAATTATATTATAAATTACCCCATCCACTCCATTCAAACCCTAATCATTTTCTCCCTCACCTTCTTCCTCTCCCATCTCTCTCTACCCTCCTCTCACAAAAGGACCGTCGCTGGAAAGCATCGCTGTCAAAGACGATCTCACTTTTTGTGGGGTTGAGATGTTTTGAAATTGGTAGCGACACTTTGACGGAAAGAGGAGTCAAGCCAGAAGTCGGCGGAGGTAACGCCGCGGTTACCCCCAGTCTACTCACCCACTGGAAGCTACAACGACTCTATCCATCCATCGGAAGCCACAACGCAGCTGCGAGAACTGTGCACAGAGACGTTCGACGCTGTGAGCGTCATTGCAGGATGAGCAGTGGAGCTTGCAGAGGTAGGTACCCGTCGGAGTAACGACATAAGGCTGTTTGGCGTGGTTGTTGATGCAGTTTGCTAAGGGTATATGTTGAGGAAGAAATCGAGAATGAGAAGAAATAGAGGTGTGTTGCAACTGCGGGTATTGTGGCCAATGATATTGGATTTATAATTTTGGGTTTGGTTTTTTGGATCTAATTTTTTGTTGTGTTTAGGTGTTGGTGATCATGATTTAGGCTGCAATGGTGAGGTTGGCAGTGCTGGTAAGGTGGTGGCCGTGGCCATGGGTACGGTAGTTGTGGTTATAGGCGGGTGGTGGCAACGGTTTTGTTGGATATTTTTGGTGGTGGTAGTTATGGTGGTGATTTTGAAGTTGAAAATGATAGTTGTTGGATGTGGTGGTGTCGTGGTGGATTGGGGTAGGTAGTGGAATTAAGAGGGTTTGTGACCAATTATTTGAGATTGTGACAATTAATTGGGGTATCATGTGACTAAAAAATAATTCGTGATCGATAAATTGTGATCAATAAATAATAAGTGATCTAAAACTTTGAGTTATAATTTATAAAATTTGTGATTTGTAATCAATAAATAAATTGTGACCTATAAAATTTTTTATTTGTGGCCGATAAATAATGTTTCAATTAATTCAAGAATTTATTATCAAATTGTATAGAATTGTGACCTTAATATATTTAATTGTGGCTTATGATTTTTTTGATGTGTGACTAATGAATAAATTGTGACCTATAAAAAATTCTATTTGTCATCGTAAAATAATTTGTGACCTATAAAAATTTTAATTCGTGACCGGTAAATAATTTGTGATCAATAGTATAAAATTGTGAAATTAATATATTTAGTAAATAAAATATATTTTTAATTAATTATTTCATAAATAAAATTTAATTAATATTTGATTTTTGAAATAATAAACTTTGTTTCATAATTTTGAAATGGGTCAAACTTAATCTCTTAAATTTCAAATTTTCCCATATATAATTTTCTTCCAAAAGCAAGTCCATTGAGGCCCATTTAAATCCATTCCAATATCAACCTGCTTCTATCGCCACCTAAGATTCTAATTCATTTTGAAGTTCATTTCAATTGCAAGTCTAAGTGGCAAGGTCCATTAATGTGATGTTTGTCTTCGGTGCTTCACTTTTCAATTAATGTAACTTAGTCATTGAGTCTGTTGACATATGATTGGTCTCATGTTTTGATTATACAATTATATTAATTTTATCTCTAACATTTGAATTCGAGTTTTTATAGCTATTGTTACAAAGTTGATCTACCGAGACAAAAAGATTGCTACCAAAAGACTCGCAATTGACGATCAATAAAAATCGAGCTAGAAGTCGAGCGTCCACATCAAATCGATCAAAGACAAGAACAAATCGAGCATTCGTGTCAAATCGATGGAAGATATTATATTTAGATATTTTAGATTTATATGTAAAGGTAAAAAAAATTTATCATTAGCAATGAATCATTATAAGTTCAAATGATAAATTTTTATTTACAAGAAAAATTATTTCATAAAAACGCTTGCATAAAAATTATTTTTTTTAAACGTTAAATTTTCAACTTAATATTTAAACATTTTACAAGTATCACTTACCTTGAAAAAATTAAGTAAAAACGCCCTTCAAAAGCCTATATTTTCATAACAATCAAGAAAGAAATATTCGAGAAAATAATGTCCAAACGGACGTCTAGTTGGCCTTGCGGACGTTCGGTTCGTCCAACGGTCGAATTTTTAATTGTTTTGAATTCTGACGCAAAACGACTAGTTGGGTTGTCAGGCTTAGTATGCGAACATCCAGATGGATCGTCCTATTGATCATAAATTTTAGGGTTTTGACTACTATAAATATCATTTCTCCTGCATTCAATATAACATTTCTTGAGAGCATTTAAGTAAGATATTCTTGAGTAAAACTATATTGATCTTATATCTTAATTATCTTTATCAAATTATTTACTTTGAAAATTATTCTACTCATCAAAGTTTTTCTCACCTAAAACTTGAACTTCATTCATTATTATTTATTAAAATGATAGCATATTTCTCTCTTAGTAATTAATTTGATCATATCATTTATTAAGAGGGAAGTTTTAAATTTTAAAATCAACTTCCTTTAAATTTGTGGGTCTTTTTTATGTCTCGTAAAGCTCAACATTGTATAAAGATCGATATTTCTTGTTTGTAAGTCACCGAAAGTATTGTAAAGGGTTGGATTTCACTATAAGTCCATTAATATAGTGAAAATGTCTTACTCGTGTCACAGAGCTTGGTAAAGGAAGATGTAAATCATTGCTTTGGATCGAACCTCCACAATTATATCGTTTGCATCATCTTTCTTATTGTATTTATCGCTTTTAGATTTGCACTTATTATTTGAAATTATCAATTTAGTCTTTACTTACTTGAATTTAAATTAATTCTCCGAAAAAGTTCTAGTAACCAATTCACCCCCTTCTTGATTAGTCATTATTGGGTTATCAAATGGTATCAGAGTACTGTGCTCATTTTAAAATTAAGATTCTACAATTTTAAGCAATGGCTAACTACATCTTCAAAATCTTGAGGGTCATTATACTAATCGTCCTCATTTTTTTGATGGTACGCATTATAATTATTGGAAAGTTCAAATGATGATTTAAATTCATTCAATAGATTATAATATATAGGAAGTTATTGAATATGATATTTATATGCCTACCAAGATTATTAAAGTTGATGGCAAACCCGATTAAATCATTCCAAAATCTAGAGAGGAATATAACAAAGATGTTAAAAGAGAATTATTCTTGAATGTTAAAGTCAAAAATCTAATTTATTGTAGCTTGAATAGAAATGAATTTAATATTATTAGGTCATGTGATTCGGCGTATGACATTTGGCATGCATTGGAATTTACCCATGTTGACACTAGTAAAGTAAATGAAATTAAAATTAATTTATTGGTTAAAAATTTTGAAATTTTTTTTATGAAACAAGATGAACCTATTNACAAAGATGTTAAAAGAGAATTATTCTTGAATGTTAAAGTCAAAAATCTAATTTATTGTAGCTTGAATAGAAATGAATTTAATATTATTAGGTCATGTGATTCGGCGTATGACATTTGGCATGCATTGGAATTTACCCATGTTGACACTAGTAAAGTAAATGAAATTAAAATTAATTTATTGGTTAAAAATTTTGAAATTTTTTTTATGAAACAAGATGA
>CAIGRN010066966.1:0-25395 GCA_903798345.1 Fraxinus anomala
AAAAAAAAAAAAAATTCTCTCTCAATTTTAAATTAAGAAGAGAATATGAAATAATCTAATCAAATAATTGTGCCATATCTGTAAATTGGATTAACTTGTTAGAGTTTAATCAAATATGAAATGTAGAATTTGTTTCCTTTTGTTGTTTCGAATATTATTTGGGTTTATTTTTGTTTTTAAAATGTTTGAGTTGCAATTTTTCACGAGAACTAAGCAGAAATCACTTTTGACCATAGCTATGTACTGAAGTATCTTTGCATTTTCAGTGCCGTTGTCCTCACACTGTTCAGATATTGAATTGAGATCCGATGAGATAGTTATATGCTCAGAGGTTAAGAGTTCTTCAGTTGTAAAGCAAGAATGGTGCAAGATAACGAGGAACAAGGATCAAGTCTCTGCCATAATGCAAAACAAGAGGTTTGTGCCATAATGCAGAACCTGAGTTTTTTATTATAGACATTGGTAAGTGAATGTTCACAGTATTCCAGGATCATTACCATTAAATATTTGCTGTCTTCTTATTTTTGAGCATTTTGTAGTTTGATTGAGGTGTTTGGTTGGGAAGGTGTTAGGTACTAATTCAAAATGTGGATTTGGAGTGAACATGTATCTCCAGATAGGATGTGAAAATTCTGTGGGCAATCATCTCTTCTGTGAACATATATTTGAGGCTCGATTTGGGTACATCCTTCTAGCATTGACAATAATAATCTTGCCACTGGAGATGCCTTAAAATGTTATTATGCATTTGCTTTCTTAGAATGAAACATGACACATACATCTCTCTGTCATGTCAAAAAAGTGCTTGTTAGTAATTGTACCTGTCTATAAATGCTAATTAAATATTTCCCATTGCTTGACATCTGTCTGGAAAATAGTTCGAGTGCAATACTTGTTGATGAGAAGGTTATTGAGGATGATGATACAACTATCATCAGGTGTGGAAGTGAGATTACACTGGGTTCTGACACTGAAGGTGAGAGATAATATTTGTTTATTTGTTTAATTTTCAGTTTCCTTTTGTGTTTATTTGTTTAATTCAGCACTGATATTGTAAGCCATAGTTAGTTATCTGTAATCAAATATTTCTCATAATGTGTAAATATCAGAAAAGCTCAAGTAACATTGGTAACATCTCACTTGTATCATTGGAGGTGATGCTCCATATGGCCATGCAGTTTTTTTTATTTTTATATGTAGTTTTTATTAAAGCGTCTATGTATTCTGTCGTCAACAACTTTTATAATCTCTTGTATACAGGGACTCTAATGCCAACTATGAACCTCCAGATTTAGTTTTTACTTAAGTTGGGAAGAGATGAGTCTTACCGCAAAAATAGAACAATTGAAATAGAAAAAGTTAACCAGTAGCTGGTTTGGTTTAGAAAGAAATAAGAAATTCTATGGAGAAATTTTTTTTACTGACTGAATGATAAAATGTGATCTCAAACCCGGTAAACCAATTTCCTCAAATCTTAGTTGAAGTTCAATATAAACCTTGAGGAAACAGGAAAAAATTTCAAACTCTATCCTAAAACCACTAGAAATATTACTGATGAAATATTATCAGAAACTTCGGAAACCATCGCTAAAAAGATGGGCAATAAAATAATTATCGAACATCTAAGTAACCATTGAGTATCCTAGTCAAGAGGGATTATTTTATCATGAGCAGTAATCATTGTGCCTTTATTTTTGGTCAACGCCTGCATTTGACTATCAGAAATGTTATGTGACAACTAGAGAACCTAGCTTCAGGACATGGATTATGATAAAACAGGGAGTACCATTCTCAAAAGTTCTTTTCCAAGTGCCGTCAGGCATGTGATACTGTTTATCCTGACCTAGTAAAATGCCTCATCTTTTGATGACTATGAAATTTCTATATGAAACTTAATCAGCCTTTAACTATACGTGACTCGTACAAAGAGGAGGATTCGAAGGCATTCTTGCTGCGTTAGTAGGTTTATTTACTTGTTAAATCTCAGTGGATTCCACAATAGCTTTGTCCTATATCCATCCCTTTTGCCAATTATCAAGGCTATCTATCCTACAAAGCACGTGTAAGAGTCTAAGAGAGAGCATTGATAAACAAGATAGTATGCCCTTTCAACTCTAAGCTTGCCTGTGGTCTATGTTGCTTGGAATTGGGTACCGTGTCATATACAGTGGCGGATCTAGAATTTTGAGTTAGCACGGGCGGCCGTCGACCGTTGGCAAGAATAAAATATTAAGAGTTCCGTTTGATGCCCATATTTTTGCAAAAAAAAATATATTTTGGAATAGTGATTTGATGTAGAATGTGTGGTTAAAAATAAGGAAAAATTTTGAATTTGCATGTAATATTATTTTATTAAAAAACATGCAGTTGAAAAAAAGAGAGAAAAATGTATTTAAAAAAAAAAAAAGAGAATCAAACAAAGTCTAAAATTTAAATATAATAATTATTTTGTTCAAGCTGAACATATATAATTTTGTTATAAAATTTAGCAATATTCACTAAATGATATTGTGGCCAAGTTTTGTATAATTCAAAGGAAGAGCACGGGTTCGAATTTTTATAATTGCATTAAAACCGCTAAAATGTAACATATATATTCTGGTANCACTAGAATATAATATATATTATTCTGGTAAACATAAAGCCAAATTCAATAAGTGCAATGGTCAAGCTTCAACAATTTGAAGGGAAGCTCATAGGTTCGAATCCCCTCATCCCCTCCCTATTCCATTGATTTTAGTAAAAATTCTAAAACTAAAAATATTTCACAATAAATGGGTTGAGAATGGATTTGAACTCGGGACTTCTCATATCAAATTACAAGCTAACCAACTAAACTACAAGAAATGTTTGAAAATAAAATGAATTATCGGTTATATAATCTAAGCAATTCATTCATTGCCACAAAAAAAAAGGGTTCCCGGCTGATCCAGCAAGGGCGGCCGCCGAGGCTCGCCGGGTACTGGATCCGCCCCTGGTCATATACATGTACATATCTAGGAGTTGGGTCATTTTTCTTCTAAAACTTAGGATGCGAGAATATAACCAAAAGAAATCCAAAATTTGGACATGGGTATGTCTTACGAACATAATTTTTTTTGGAACATTGTGTAATAATAAATTTAGATGTATTTTTTAAGGGAATGAAGCACTAATGGGCTTGGTTTCATGCTTTCAAAATCTTGGTTTTATGCCTCAAAATCGATTTTATTTCTCTAAAATTGTGGCTGACTCTTTATCTCCCTGCAATTTCTGCTTCATCCCATGATGATCTCCCGTGTAAGGTTTGCTGCAAGGATCCAACACAAAATTTATATCCATGCCGACATGGGTATGTCGTCCAAATTGGAGAGTCCGAGCATCGTAAGCTATTGTTGCTAGTCCCTTAGACCTCAAATTTATCTTCAACGTGCTTACTAACGGCACGCTTAAAATCGTTGTGCTACAAAAATAAGAAAAAAAAAAATGAAGAATAGATGAAGGCCTGTCATGTATTTCCAAACGATGAGCAGTTCTTTATGTATGGACAAGAAGGAGATTTTTGTACCTTAGATTGGTATGCCATGGGGGATTGTACAATATCTGAAAGAAATGGGAAATAAGTCCAACCACATTACAGTTTATTTGCAAACATAGCAAGAGCGAAAACGTAGACCCATGAGAGAAATATGCACAGGTTGGTTGCTATTGTCCATTCATTAAATATAACATTCTTGCATGTCCAGTAGATCATAGAAGTTAGCCTTGTATATAGGACATGACCTTGTCATTTATGTTCATTTGAGCTCTGTCAGGGGTTATATGTACCACCAGCATAGACTTTAACTTATTGTTCCCTTTATGTTGCCAGATTCTATGACGTACAGATTTAGAGTAATACCTCCTGAAAAATCTTGCAGCAAACAGCTGAAGGTGAAGAGATTCCGGAAGGACCGGAAGCCTTTTTTTTTTTTTACCAGAACCTTGATAACAAATTTAGATTACTTATTCTTGGTTCTGCTTATGAATGTCAAAATGTATTTGTATTTGTCAGATTCTTCTCGATCCGGAACATGCAAAATGCTCTATCTGTTTAAACGTTTGGCATGATGTTGTCACTGTGGCGCCTTGCCTACACAATTTCTGGTCCATAACTCAAAACTCTTTTTAGTACTGGTAATTATCTTCCAAGAATCTTGATATATCATCCCGCCTTTTCTCATTTTGCAGCAATGGTTGCTTCTCAGAGTGGTTAAGAAGGTGTGAGAAACATCCAAATGTTTTATGTCCTCAATGTAGAGCTGCTGTAGAATTTGTTGGAAGAAACCATTTTTTGCATGGTATTGAAGAGGTATAAAAATATATGCTCCACTCTTTCTCTGAGTGATTTTGGTAGTCATAATCTGAATTACTTGTCTTTTTGATAAGTTGCGAATTTTTTATGGGCTTTTACATTTTTATTACTCCATCTGTTTAATGTTGTTTGACACAGTTGTTTGGATGTCTTTTGGAAAAAGTCACACCCAAAAGTGGAGTCATTTAAAGTTTAGATTCCAAAATTGTTGATTTGGGGTTGGCTACAAAAAATTGAGAAAATATAAAATGCCATATATTCAAAATCATATGAAAACACATGGTAGAAAGCAGAGGGTGAATTGAGATTTTAAATTTTTGTGACAAGGTGTGAAGCATAAAGGTGACTATTCTCATAAGCATCACTAAGTTTTTAATAAATAACACAAAATAAAGGGAATAAGTGTGAAATCCCCATTTTTATGTATGACAACATTGTTTTAATAATTTCTGCCCATAGAACTTCGGGCATTTATGGACAATTTACAAAATGCATTCTATACCTTTTGTACCTAATATTTTCATGCACTGTTTATTCTTTACTTTAGTTTGGTTATAGTTCTGCAACAGCATCTTTTTTAATTTAACTTATGTGTACAGGATATACTACAATCTGATTCTTCTCTAAGACGCCCAAATGAAGAGATTGCACTTCTAGAGTCCTATGCATCAATCAAGTCACCTCTTGTAAGTAGAATTTTTTCTTGCGAGAATGCCAAAATTCTGGAGTTATTTCATCATTCATTTTTTGTGTGTGTGTGTATATAAATATGTGTGTGTGTGTGGGTATTTTATTTATTTTTTTAAGTCTTTCTAATTGTTTGCTATTTCATAATAATGATAAAGTGACGGTAACTAGCCATAGAAACACTGGATGCAGGTTAACTAGACTGCTGAATTGTAGCCGTTGTACGGTCTCTCTTTGATGAATATGCTTATTCATATACCATGGCATATGGTTCCAAAACTTTATAAAGAGGATGCGTTATACTTATCATAACCTTACCCCATACAAATGGATGACAAAATGGGAAAAAATTGTTTGTAACTTGTCTACCATTTGTAACACCCTCTCTGATTTTTTGCTTATATATATAAATATGTATATTTTGGTGTTTGTAAAGTGTTGTTTTATATATTAACGCTGGGTATAGGCTGCTGTACTGGTACCTTTGCCAGCTTAGCATAGGTGCAGGGACCATATTAATGGGTATCTATACCTTTCCCAGAATAGGTACATGTATCATAGCTTTTGAATTCCTTACCAGTTCTCGAGCAGAATACTTACCCCCTGTTTGAACCCCATTTTTGGGGGATAATATATTTTGGAATAGTGATTTTTTTGGAAAGTGTGTGGTTAAAAAATAAGGAAAAATTTTGAATTTACGTGTAATATTATTTTATGGTAGAATGTGTGGTTGAAAATAAGTTTTGGAAAATTGAATTTTTGGAAAATGGCGGCCAAACATAGGCTTAGTTAACTTAAAATCTACTTTTACTCCATTATACAGAAAATATTGCGGAAGCTTTAAGTCAATCTGAAGTAGATAAAAGTCGTACGATTTATTTAAGTACAATGGTTCCATTACATATTTATTAGCCTTATGATCAAGGGAAATTACCATCCGTTACTTAATATGCAGCGCTTTCACTAATTTTCAAATTTATTTCATTACGAACCATTGTACGTTACAAATACTTTGACTTTACTACTTTTCATGTTTATGTATCTTTTTAGCAACATTATTTTTTATTACGTAAAATTAAAGCATATTCTTCTAATTCTTCTCAAAGTAATTATGGAACCTTAATTCTAAGTTATTATGATTAGATAAAACCTTCTAGTACTTGTAATTTGCAAAGCTCAATATTTAACTTATTTAAAAGTGTTGAATCACTTGATCTACAAACTTAAATTGTTAGAAATAACAGTGTATATAAAATTTAAATTTTGTCTTCAAGATGGCCCTTAACGTGTAGGCTGGATTGAGAAAATAAAAATAAATTCCATCAAAGACTGAATGCATGCACAAGTTCATTAAATGGATGGTGACAAGACTTAAACTCAGGGCACTTGCATGCTTTGATACCACGTTGGACCATTTGATCTATAAGCTCAAGTTTTTAGGGATGGCACCATATATATCATTTAAATATTATCTTATATTAATAGTTTAAGTAGCAGGTTGTTTCATATCAATCCATATTTTATGCTGAATGACTTGGATGCATATTCTACCTATAGATGCTATACTTGTTTACTTGGAGTGGCTTCTGGATATTTATCAGTTTTCTGAATCTCAATTGCTTTGATTCAGTGATGCACTTTAGAAATCTATTACATTTTGCATTTTATCTCTTTTGGTTGGATTTCTTTGCTGTTAATTTGCCCTTATTTCCCACATGTTACTGTCACATTTTTAGTGTTTGTGCTTCTGTATTGAATCAAGTTTTGTTATTCTTCAGTAGGGTAATACTTGAATAGTAGAGGTATTTTAGCAAAAAAATTGATATTGAGACCTTCTTTCATTTTAATTTGAAATTAACACCGAAGAATGATGCAAGAATTGTTGGAAAAAACTATGAATTACTAAATTTTCTATATCTTCATTGATCCTAATCTACTTGGGTTTTTCTCATCACCTCTATAAGGTATCAAAACCTGACATTTTCTTTAGCATTGATGTGATGTGATACAAGAATTAAGTTCTTTTGAGTGGATAATTGGTTATGTTTTCTGTTTAATTGTGATGTCTAATGCTTCTATGTTTTTCTTGGTGCATAAAGCTCCATCAATCTTGTGATTCTTCTACTATTTGAAGCAAAAAAGTTCTGTATCTGAAGAAATAAACTCTATGTTAATGTGATCCTTCGATTTTATATCCAAAAAGGCTCTTCTAATTTGTTGAATGGTTCCTAAATGGTTAAGAAAACAATTTAGCATTGCTGTTAATAAGCTTGATTGTCTTTTTACATTAATTATTAACACTTTATAATCCATAAAAGTTGGGTTCCTTTCAGCTTACAATTAACAGTTAACTTGGATCTGCTTTCCATTGGCTTTTAAAATTTGTGGTTGATTTTCTTTCTTCATTTTCCAGTACTGAACTGACTTCTCCAGTATATTATTTAGGTCATTAACAGTGGAAGAAAATCTCGCCGAAAGAGGATACGCTCTTCAACTGATGAGGAGATCAGATTGGATTCTGCATGCCCTCAATGTGGTAATTACAAACTATATTTAACTTACGGTGTTAATATTCTTGCAACTTGAGTTGGCAGTTGGCAGTTAGCAGTACATGACTCCAAAATGCCGCCATTCTGAATTATAACTTAACTTTTTGTATGACTTTCACTGAGGATGAGTTTTGAGATCTCAGAATCTCACTCACCTGAACTGTAAATTTCTAGTGTTAATTATGAAATATCTTTATTATGCTTCTTTAGTGGTAAATTTAGACCTTATCGCAGACCTTTTAAATTTTAATTCTTCTCGTGTGTTTTCAGTCAATGAATATACTGGGTTCCAGTGCAACCAAAGAACAATTCATCTGCAATGTCATTCATGTGGTGGAATGATGCCTTCCAGACCAAATAATGGTGTACCACAACACTGTAATGGCTTCTCCATCCTCATATTCATTGTTTTTGGAACTTGTGTGTATCACTTAATTGCAACTGTGACCCTGGATAAGAGGTTATATTGGCAAAGCAGTTGAGAAAATGATTGACTACCAATTTCAAGTTTCTTTTCTGTAGACAGATCTGAAGTTGTTGTTAAGAGATTTTCTTCACTACTTTTCTAATTGGACTTTGTGAAATCAAGATTTTCGAGTCTTAGAAACGCAACATGAGTAGTTGACACTAATTTTTCTGCGACTCTTTGAAACTTGAGGATGAGTTTTGATGTAAGAGAGAATGATGCGAGAATGTGCTTAAAATCAAGGGTAGATCTTTTATCTTACAAATGGATGGAGTTGGAGCAACTTGCATGAAAGGCTGAAAAGTGCGTCTTCTTTTAATCAGCTGTTGGAATGTTCATATTTTGGTTTTCTAATGTTTCTGGAGTCGAGAGTATTTTAATACTTCCAAATATCTGGGTATGAGGGAATTCTTTTTTAGCTGTAAATGTGATTCATGATTATCTGAATTTATTAATATTCTAGAATCATTCTCGGAACTATTTAGTCAAGATTTTTCTAAGTAGTCTGATTCCTTGTTCTAGATGGAGAAGCCTTTAGGTTACAGAAATTATCTGTGTATGTGTGAGGGAGCCTGTTGTCTGTGTGTGCAATCAAGTGTCTTGCTTATACGCAGCCAAATGAGCAGTTAATGCTGAGATATCATCTTTGATTGATACCTAGGTTGCATAGCATGATTTAGTACTTCTCAGTGCTATTATCTTTTCCATTGGTTTAATATATGATACTGCATATTGATTTCTCCAGTGTACATTGGTTGCTATCTAAGTTCTTTTTAAATTGCAGATCACTATCTATCAGCTAGAAGCTTTTTGTTTGTGAAAGGGACAGCTAATTCATATATTTCAAAATATTTCTAGTCCCATCCTTGCAAGTTTAAAGTTCTGGTTGTTCTACTTAAATTTTAAAAAAATTATCTTGAACTGTATGGAAGAAGATTTTGACTTTGCATTACCATTTGGTAGTTAATCTGTTTTGAGAAATTCCAATTTTTTTGTTATATGATGCTGCGCTAGTTATTAGTCTTTTAAGTGCAATATGACTATGAAATATGAGAATTATAATAAATTACTCTGCTATGAGCTTTCTGTCTTCTCCAGGTTTGGGATGTGATCGAGCATTTTGTGGTGCCTATTGGCATGCTCTAGGCGTTACTGGAAGTAATGACCACCAAGTGTGCACTGGTGAAACTCTAAAACCAGTAAGTGCTTTTGAGGTCTACTGCACGATAAGTCTGGTTTTGGAAGTGAATCCTTTAGCTCCATAATAAGAGTATTTAATGTTTTCAAGGTCATCAACTTCCGTACAATTTTCAGGCTTAATCTGTTAACTTACAGGACATCAATTTTTTTTGAAAATTAGAAAATCAGTACAGAATTTAAAGCCTAATTAATATCATGGCTCCAAATCGTGAAGGCGGAATATGTATGGGCCAAGTCAGACATGAAATCAGACTTAAATTTAATTGTATTATGTATAAGTTTTGGAGATCTAAAGTCTGGAATCTTGATTTCACTTTACTCTGTTACCACTGCCTTTTCTACGAATTGCATCCAAGTCATATTTTATCATGTCTAGCCATTGATTTTTCTATTTAACATTTGTATCCATTTGTAGCTATCAGAGCGTACTATCACAAGGATTCCGTTTTTGGCTCATGAGAAGAATCGCCATGAACAATATGTATGGGGTTTTTCTTGTTCTTTCCTGGGATTTTTTATTCTTTTCTTTCTTGTTTTTGTTTATCTCTTTGTTTGTTTATTACTGTACAGATTACAGAAAACTGTTTCAGTCAGGTGGGAAAGTCATTGCAGGATGTGATTTCGGAATTTGTCACAAAGATGAATAACAGGCAAATAGGTGAACAAGATCTTTATTTAAATTCGTAAAAAACAAAAACACAAGAATACAAATGTACATACACTTCACTCTCTCCATCTGGTCATTTTTGTTGAAACAAAAGTCAAGTGAAAAAAAAAAAGGAATACAAATGCACATACACTTCACTCTCTCCATTTGGTCATTTTTGTTGAAACAAAAGTCAAGTGATATGGGTTTGGTACGGTACATTCATCTTGACATGTCATCACATGTTAATGTTTATGAAGTCACAATTATGTTTTAAATAAATAACTGTTATAACTTATAAAGCCCACTTTTCTCTTGATTTGTTTAGGACAAGTATCTCTGTAACTGTTATCTTCAAGTCACTACACATGGATGCCAAAAGAGTTGATCATTTCTTAATCTTTTCATGATTCCAATAAAATATAAGTCCATTTAAATGAATCAGCTGATTGATGAGGGTATGTGACATTATAAAACTATTATAGCATGGCCCCTTTAAGACTTGTTGAGGATGAAAATACAGGTCGAGTTTATAGTAGTTCTGCATAAAAATTTATAGGGAGTTGAGAAAATAAAGGGGTATTTGGAAAATAAATTTGTTAAAATATATATTTTTTTAATTGCAGATAGGACGAGGCTGCAATTGAATCATTCTGAGATGATAACTGCTCAGACTCATGTTTGCAAGTGAGTTGTTCTCTGCATTAGCACGTTGAAAATGCCAATGCACTTTTCTGTTTATAGTTCTGAACTCCTATACTTTTCTTTCCTTTTTTTTCCAACTAATGTGGGACCGAGCTTTGTTTTTTAAGATTTACTTTTTTCTACACAACCCTTGAAATAATGCCTAAGCACTCATATTGGTGACCCAATACTTGGACAAGGGTATTGCATATGAATCTTGCTTCTCAAGCATAATGATGAGTTTTGATAAATTTGACCCTTGGAGGCATGCTTATGACATGATTCTGTTATATTATTAGCCCCAACTAATTAGAAAAATATAATGTTCTAGTGATTCTCTTTTTACTAGAATAGAAAATATATTTAGGGCTTATCTGGTTTCCTTACTGGAGTGTTGTGCCTGCAACTCCTGTCAACCAATTTTTGTTGGTTGCAACCAATCTAGTTAGATTTCCCCCTATTGGTGGTGTTGCTTTCACATCCGAAAAATCCATCGGGAGTTTAGTAGATTAGACACCGGAATCCTCATTGACTTGATCAACTGCACCTCGCTGTCTTTGATTGTAGGCTATGATCGATAGGATTGTGGTGATCTTCTTAATTTCTTATCTTGGTGCTATTGTAATGGCTGAAAAAATAATGAAATATTCTGGATTTATCCTAGCCACCCAATCAAATCTTATTGATTATGTGGCTTGATGATATGAATTCTTTATTTCGGTGCATGTGGATTCAAGTGTACTACGATGTTTGTTCTCATTTTTATTTTTTTTCAAAAACATGTATCCAAACACATTCTCTGTTGTCCTACATGCTCCTGACATTGGGACTCACCATTTAGAGAACAAATTTGTGAAAAATTCCCAAGTTACAGATTTTGGCAATTCGCAAACTGTATGCATATCTTTTGGCTTTGTAAACACCGAAAAACCATATATATTACTTAGAATAAAATATGTTGATTTCAATTGTCAATGCCTTGCCAATGTTCTAAATTCACACCATTATTTAAATAAGCTATTTATTGATTATTAATTAGACTGCGTTGATGCTATGCCTGCTTATTGAGTGATGATTGACTATTCATCATGTAGGACATGGATGCTAATAATTACTTTGAAATATGTCTTCTGCCTGATCATATTCTAGAAGCTGCACAGATTGAGTGTTTTAAATGGATAATAGATTTCTCGACTTCATTTTCTTTCTTAGTTTAAATATTGTTATGCTTAATAATTGCTCCATCTGTGCATATTCTTTCAATACTATGTACTGAATAGCATGACCTGATGGACTTTCATTGATGCAGTGAATGCTATGACAAATTAGTCTCATTTCTCTTGTACTGGTTTCGGATCACATTACCAAAACATGTAAGAATCTGTTACCTTAATCACTTGCCATTCTTGTAGTGACCCCACCTATTATGGAGGGATGTTATTCTTTTCTGTTTATACTGTTAGTCAGTTACCTTGTACTTTTTCAATTTCTATCCTTGGTAGTGTAGGCCTTGGTAATATGCTTCCAAAAAATGGTGGATGCCCAACATAAGAGGATGGTGTTATTTATAGTGAATCAACTTGCAATTAAATGAGAACATGGTTCTACCTCTTTGTAACTTCTAATGCCAGAACTTTCATGGTCAATTAATCGAAACAATCATAGAAAATTTCGTTTTTTTTCCTAGTGTGGTTTCTGCAATATTGCATAGGAGATCAGTGCTGGGGAAAATGTTCTTGTACTTCGGGTATGGAGTATTCAGTACTCCCTGCCACAGTGGTCATTATAAACTCATGTGTGTTTGATGGATTTAAATACTTTGAGCATTGCAACTGTTGTAGATAATGAAAGGGAAGAGACTATTAGCTATTCGTTTTAAATGCATTCATGTCTATGCTTCGCCTGTCTTCATTTATGTACTACAGACTTGCCAACGTGTTGCTTAAGCATTTGATTTTGCTTTTAAGTTGTGTATTGAACTTGTATATGCTTGTACAGTTACTACCCCCTGGAGCACTGGAAAGGGAAAACTGCTGGTATGGATATGCCTGCCGGACGCAGCACCATAATGAAGAACATGCACGCAAGAGAAATCATGTTTGTCGTCCAACGAGGGGTAGCCATATGCTGTAGTAACTTATGTTTTCTTCTGTCTAGACTTTTGAATTGTCTACTGAATGTGAAGTACATGTATAAATTCATACTTTTGATCACCCTTTTTGTGTGAATCATTACTTATAATCACCATGTTTTCTCCCAACCTCTTTTTCTCGTTTTCTCCTAATTAAGAGAAAGTGAGAAGCTTTTTGAACAGTATTGATCTCCTAAACACCAGTGCTTGGCTTATATTAAGCACTCGGTTGACATTGCACACTACAATAAGTGGTGTGAGATAATTGTTGATTACAAAACTAATTACATCGCATATTGTAGTGTGTCATTTCACATGGTGCTTAGTATAACATAAGCACCGGTGTTTAAGGAGATCAATTCCGGCTTTTTGAAATATTAAGGGCCCATTCGACAATATTTCTGCTAGTATATTTTAAGTCGGTTTCGGATATAATACTTTCAGAAAATTATAAAAAATGGTTGAAAAGCAGTTTCTTAATTTCAGAAGCATTTTTTGACTTTTCAAAAATATTGCAAAACGGGATGTAAAACACATGAGAGTGATGGAAGGTTTGGGGAGAGATTCTTTTAGGGAGGGATCAAAAATTGAAAAATAATGTACAATAGGGCAATGTCAAGGTCACGCATGACAACTTTCATATTAATCACGAGAGTTACATTTATATTAATATCAGTGTTTTAAAACGCATGCATATGCGAAGAATATAAGTAATAATATAGAGTCAAAATGATGCCCATGTCATGCGTGACAACTTTTATAAGAATTAGTTTGCAACTATGAATTGTGACTTTTGTTGTGTGAGCTTGGAATACCGAATATGGGCTTTGAATAAAGTTGCTGGTAGGAGACATTGTTTTCTTCCCACCAAACCACACGTGTCAAGGGGCGATATATTCCTGACAAGGCATGAACCCTTAGGGACTTGGGAGAGGGGGAGAGGGGAAAAAAAACCTATTTTAAATGTTCTTAATATATCACCTAAAAAAATATTAAAATTTTTATAATTGAAAAATAATATTCATAACCTTATTATTTATATATAATTTTCATAACTTGGTTATTTAAAAGAATTAATTTTATCAATCTACAAAATAAAGCAAATAAATATTAACAAATTAAAAATTAGTCGAGTCTGAAAATAAGACCATTTTCATTATAGTCTCGAGTGTTATTTACAAAATATTTTATGATAAAAGAAATATTTAGTTGGTGAATAGATTTTTCAATAGAAGAATGGAATAATTTATTTTTTGTTCTTAGTTACCAAAAATAAAACTCGATTCCAAATTTCGATAGGAATGAGAACTCGATTCTATTTTTTTTTTTTCTCCCACTTTGAATTCAGAATTGTAATTGAAAATTAAATATTTTACTAAAAATATATTAAAATCCTTCCAATTAATGAAATTCATATTTTACATGGTAAAATCTTATGTTGATTTATGTAATGGCAATAAAGCCAGTCAAAAGATTGAGAAATATATTCTTACCTACCTTATATAACACATAATGAAGACCTATATAATTACTGAAAATAAGCAGATTATTTTGTCATAATTCATAAAATAAAGAAAGTCCAAGGTCATGAAGAGCTCTACCATGCTAATTCCTTTCCTCTGTTTGGCACTCTTGTCATGCCTTTTTACTTCATCTATAGGTACATTTGTCCTTAACAAATTATAATAATATTTTATTGATTTCTGTTAAGTTCTTGTAAATGCCAAATTTACATTTTTCCAATGTTTAGTTGTGCTAATTTCTTTATTATGATATTTGTTGAAAAGCTTATGGCCCGATCGAAATGTGTCCCGCAATTTTTCAAACATCAACTCCATGCGGTGAAGATCCCTGTCTTATTGAAGGGAAGCAACGATATCTTCCAAAAAGTCAAATTCAAGATTGCGCATGTTACAAAGTTTCCCCAACCGTAAATCAATGCAGATGCAAGATAGTTTGTAGTAATACTTAATTACCCAGTCATTCCTTCACCCGTGTCTCGCCTCATACCCGAAGTTGGGCATGGCACCACACCTCATATTACGATTTAATCGATTTATGAATATTATCAATAAATAATTATGTTTCTTTTTAATGTGTTATTGTGTAATGGATTGTTAATACTATATGATCATTATTTGTTTTAAACACCATATCGAAAATGTTTTTTTTATATATGTTTGGTTTGGATTAAAATTCAATTAAAATCTCAAATTAAAAATAGTTAATTTTAACCACATATTTCATGGGATTAACAACATTTCAACTACACATTCATCAATTTTTATCAAAATTTATTAAAAATCTGATTTTAATCACTGTCAAACATGTGCTAGTAATTTGATGTACTAAACATGCTCCATTAGAAAATGACTACACCATCATTTATAGTTTGAAGAGATGGACTCTAGATGGATTGCATGACCTAAAGCACAATATCCGAAAATTCAAATGTGGATTTATAATCGATATATAATGATTTGAATTACTCCTCTTAACAAGGTTGACATTTTAAAATGAAAACACAAGCTTTATAAATATGATATCAGAATCCAATAAATTCCACGAGCAATTTGATCCGACTAAAACTCAAATTGGTATACAAATTTTAAGATTGATTTGCTTAAATGAGCCACTATCTTGCGGAATATGTTAAGGGATAAATTCAAAATTGAAAAATTATACAATAAATAATTAATAATCTACATATAAGAATTTGTACTAACCTTTTGAGATGGAATCTAAAGTCTTAATAATCCATAACTTCGTTCTAGTCTCCCTAAGTGCACCTTCTCCAATTGGTGTTACCATTATGTTAAGTTGTGAAATCTAATTATTATCGTTTTGTAGAATCAGTATGCAGATTGATATCTCCGGTGAGGTCATTGTATGTGTTTCCTCCAAGGGGTGTAGAGCCCCTGTACCAAGATTTCACTAAGGACAGATTATGGATTTTAAACTAGTAATTTCGATTTTGTCATAATTTGTTTTATAAATAGAGAGTCACCATTAGGATTCTGTATTACCATAAAAAAGGTGATGATGTGCAATTTTCTTATGTAAATTTCTTTTCATTATAGTAAATATTGCAATGCTGAAAGAGGATGCAGTCTCTCATTGAGGCAAATTTTTATAACTCATGTGTTTTTATGTGTCTATTTTTTTATGCGATTTAATTACACCCGATGATCTGAAATTAATGTTTCAATTTCTCAACACACTGCAGTAAAAAAGATTACACATGCACATTCGCTAGTGCCCTCGCAATGACCAAAAAGACTAAACCTTATTCTCATGCAACCACCACTACAAAAAAGACTAAACCTGCAACTTCTCCTAGCGGTGCCATAAAAATCTAAGAACTAGATTATATGGACCAAGTGTGCCTAGCATATGACAGAAAATTGTGGGCACGAAGTTGTGAGCACCATGTTGGGGGTAAAAGGTTCATGGCTTAGAAAAAACTGCTGCAAACAGGTTGTGGAAATCGGGCTCAAGTGCCATGTCTTGATATAAAGGCTGGAACCGCAAGGATCTTTCTCCTAAAAATGCCAAAACCTCAAAACATAGTTTTGGTACTTGGGGAAAATATTAGTGCTGCAAAAATTACCTGATCAAGTCTATAGACTTTCGAAATGTCTACTGAACGTGAAGAACATGTGAAAGAATTTCATACTTTTCAGCACCCCTTTCTGTGTGAATCATTACTTAAAATCACAATGTTATCCCAACTTTCTCGTTTTCTCCTAGTCAAAAAAAAGTGATAAGCTTCTTGAACTATTAGGGTTATATGTGTTGGCTCATTCTTGTAAATTATTTGTAAACGCTCAAATCACTTTTTATCCACACATTTTAGAAAACTCACAAATGCTAACCATTTATTCCCATCACTCGAGAGTTATAGAAGGGTTGGAAAGATATTCCTTTAGGGAGGAATAAAAAAATTGTTGATAGTACTATATAACCTACAGTTTGTTAACGGCTTTCTTCTCTTCCTCTAAACATGTCGCTAAATGGCCATTTCCTTCTATTTCGTCTTCTATTCTTTCAAATTAAAGGATCCAATATTAATTTTTACGCTATACTTAAATGACCACTTATATCTCAATTCATTTTTTTCTTCACGTTTATGTCACATGAATCACACGACTAGTAATTAATATATTTTATCAAAATCTAGGTGATCCCAACTTAGATCATAATAGATTTCATAAATATTTAGGTTCCTTCAATAATTACTAGAATTCTAGGATTTAGATCTATTCGAACTCCATTAAATTCAATAAACCCATTAGAATTTTATAATAGAATTTTGTTAAAATCTTATAAGTTCTGTGAAATTTATTCAAATCCATGAGTATTCATAAATTTTAAGAAATTCATTAAACTCTCCTTTCCTCTGTTTGGCACTCTTGTCGTGCCTTTTTACTCCATCTATAGGTACATTTATCCTTAAAAAATTACAATAATATTTTTATAATTTGTTTTTAAGTTCTTGTAAATGCAAAATTTACATTTTCTCCAACGTTTAACTATGCTATTTGTTCAGGACAAAATGGCCGAAGGTGCCCAACATATTTTCAGACAAGAACTCCGTGCACTTGGAATCCATGCCTTGTTGAAGGGCAGAAACGATATCCTCCAAATAATCAAATTCAAGATTGTCATTGTTCTGTGATTTCCCCGTATATAAGCCAATGCAGATGCCGATACTTTGTAATACTTTCCCGATCCTACCTCCAGTCGTTGTCACGACCCCAGGCCCAGCACTGAGCTTGGCCCCACACCCCCATAATATGATTTAATAATTTTATGAATATCATCAACAGATAATAAATGGTTTTCTATTGTTTATGTAATGGATAGTAAATTTGATATCGATATTATTCGTACCAATATCATGCCAAATAAAAACTATCGATAACTGATCTAATTCGATGTACCAAACATGCTTGAGTGGAAACTAACTTGCACCATCATTTATTGTTTGAAGAGTTGGATGCTAGATGGATTAAATTAGGATTTGAGTACAACATACAAAAAATAAAAATATTCTAATTTCAGTAAATTAAAATTTGGAATTTTATAAATTGAAAAGTAATGTACAATAGGGTTAAAAATTTGATCGTCTCTGAACTTGTAGGTATGTTTATAAATGGTTTTTATAATTTTAAATGTCGACGAACTTTTTATTAACGCCATAGTTTGTTAGTATCTATTAAAAACATTGATTTCGCGAGTCTAAGTACTTATTTGGGCACAAACCTTGTCAATAAAAATGAGTAATAAGTTATGGGTCTATAGAATTTTTGGATAAAAAAGTGTATTTGACCGGCTTAAATAATATTCCAAACTTCGCCAAACATGCACTAAATTATTATTGACGAACGCATATGTGGTTTAACCATTGAATTTATTTGTCTAACTTGAAGGTATTTTAGTGAACAAAGTCATGAGCATAGCACACGATCGATTTGACAAATATCAAGATTGTGCAGCTTTGATGTTGCTATTGACACTATAATAAAAGAAGTCAATGTCTAATTCATTAAACTATCAATCGGGTTTTATATTTATTAAATAATCAATCTAATTGTTTTCAAATCTATTTTTTTTCTGAAAGAATAATTGAAACAGAGAGATGATGTTTTATGATTAATTTTTAATTTGAGTAATTATATTGTTATTTTAAGAGTTAATGCTAAGAATATGACAATTTATGAAAAGTGAAGAAATGACTTTACATATACAATTAAATAATTTGAATTCTTATAATAATGGCGGTTGGGAGGATTCAAGCAGGTTGTGAAAATGGGGCTCAGGTGCTATGTCTTGATGTGAAGGTTGTTGCACAAGGATCTCTCTCCTAAACCTCGAAACATAGTTTTGGTACTTGGTAAAAGAGTGCTGCACAAATTACTTCTCGAGTCGTGCTTCATCAAATCAGGCATTAAATTGATCTTAGTTTTGTATCTTTATAAAAAATAAAAATAAAAATTTAATTCTATCCATTTGTTTTGATATTCAACTTTTACAATTCATGAAATTTTAAACTAAAAATAATGTGGTTTATGCAGTAAAAGTGATAATCATAAAATAACTTATCTGCTAAAGTTAATCAATTCCTTCGCTACTATCACTCCACCAAACATGCTACATCAACTCCTAAAATTAATCAGTTCCATATCTACTGTCACTCCTCCAAACATGCCACATCAACCTCTCAATTATTGCACAAAAAAAATAGTTCTCAAATGGATGACATAGAAAAGTGCAAGCTGTATCCAAAATCCAAGCATCATCATGTTTGGAGTTATAGTCAGACATAAGTAGAAACTTCCCATCACTACTGGGATATTCTACAACACTTGCTTCTCCTGAAGTTTCTGAAGTTAGATTTTGACTTGCCCTTCGAACGACTACCATGAACAATGATATCATCTCCATGATTCCCAAATGCTACAAAATACATCATCTTCTCCTTTAAATATAGAGTATTGTAAATTTCTTCGATGAAGAGAGTATCATGACTATATAATATTGTGTCTCTAAAAGACATGTATGTGGCCGGCAATGAACGCAGGAAAATCAATCCCGAGGCTTCTTCATCATATTTAACCTCCAAGGTCTTCAAATCAGCTACGATTTATTTAAAAGCAACTAGGTGATTCTCAAGAGATGTACCTTCTGTCATACGATGAGAATATAAACGTTGACTCAGATGTAATTTATTAGGAAGACTCTTCGTCATGCATAATTGCTCCAATTTTAATCATAATGAAGCGGCGACACGTCCTTCAAAATGTTATGAAGAGTATTATTGAAAAGATGAAGATGTATTTGAGATAGGATTTTTTTATCCCTCCGTTGTTTCTCCTTTATAGTCTAAGTTGTGGAAATCTTATCAAATCTCAACAACACGTCATCTATATCTATTTGAGTGAGTACTACTCGCATCTTTACTTGCTACGAATAGAATCTTGTATTACGATCTAATAGCGGAATATCATACTTCATTATTACCATCACGAAAAATATCGATCTTCCCAAGAGTTTCAATACCAAAAGTTTTGATACCACTTGTTATGGAAACTAGAATGCTCAAATACCAATTCGTAGTTAAAATATAAGATATTAAGGCTAAATATGAAGTAATTGATCATTAGAATACAAGAATAAAATGATTTGTAGAGAATAGATATTTTATTATAATATAGAGAAAGAATACAAAAATTATGTGTTTATAATAGCACTGGCTTTGCTGTATTATTTACAACAGCTAGTGCCTAGGTGAGGCGTCTCCTACCTAAACTCCTTCCCATAATTTTTTTTTCATTCCAAAGTTTTTTTCAAGTTCAACACAAATTCTTACTCTCAATAAGCTTCCAAGTAGAACTTCAATTAGAATTTTTCAAAAAAACTTGAATATGATTTCAAAATTTGCATTCCAAATAGAATTCTAATCAATGTGTACTTTAATTAGAACTTCTAATTATCTTAACAAAGAATTCAAATCACACTCAAATTCTAACAGAATCAATAATTTAAGACTAATGGACAATAGGTAAAAAATTTATTCGTCAAAATGTTTTTAAAATTTTAAAATGTCAGCTGTCTTCTCTTCCACTAAACATTTCGCTATACTGTCATTTCCTTCTATTTCGTCTTCTATTCGCCAAAACTAAAGGATCCATCATTTTTACAATGTAACTAAATGATTCACATTTATGTCAGGTGAATCACATTACGATGCTATATTCTTAAAATCACATATTAATATTTTGTTATGAAGATATAGTATTTCGATAACAGAATTATTGAGTTGTGATATTAGAAATGTTAAAATTGATTCCTTGAATAAGATATATTATAACATTCTTAGACAAATTTTAAATATTTATAAAAATCTATATAAATTTAGGTGTTCTCAACTCGAATTTTAATAAATTCCATATAATGTGGGTGTCTCCAACTCATATTTTAATAAATTTCATAAATATTTAGGTGTCCCCTAATAACTTCTATATTTTTAAGGATTTCGTAAATGGGAAAAGTTTTAATGCGTTTACTCGAAATCCATTAAAATCCAATGAATCCATTAAAAATCTATAAAATAACATTTTGATAAAATCTTATACATTCTCTGAATTTCTATTCAAAATCCATGAGAATTCATAAATTTTAAGAAATATATTAAACTCTGAGTGAAGGACACTAAAATCCATCAAATTAATGGAAATTAATAAAAACTTAGAAGTTATTAGTGATGCCTAGATATTGATGGAATCTATTAAAATTGCGGACACCTAATTTTTTTTACGAAATCTATTAAAATCTGGGTTGAGAAAACCTAATTTTTCACCAGCGTTTAAAATCGTAATTCAAACTCCGTGTTAATGTTTACTTTATATGGTGGAATCCCATGTTGATTTATGTAATGACATTACAA
This sequence comes from Fraxinus anomala, assembly GCA_903798345.1. Taxonomy (NCBI): domain Eukaryota; kingdom Viridiplantae; phylum Streptophyta; class Magnoliopsida; order Lamiales; family Oleaceae; genus Fraxinus; species Fraxinus anomala. Next base: position 21,146 of record CAIGRN010066966.1, read on the forward strand.
GCCAGTCAAAAGATACACAAATATTTGCTTACCTACCTTATATACCACATAATGAAGACCTATATAATAACTGAAAATAAGCAGATTATTTTGTCATAATTCATAAAATAAAGAAAGTCCAAGGTCATGAAGAGCTCTACCATGCTAATTCCTTTCCTCTGTTTGGCACTCTTGTCATGCCTTTTTACTCCATCTATAGGTACATTTATCCTTAAGAAATTATAATAATTTTTTTAAGTTCTTGTAAATACTAAATTTACATTTTTCCAATGTATAATATTTATGCTAGTTCTTTATTATGATATTTGTTCAGGACAACGAAGGTGCCCAACATATTTTCAAACATTTACTCCATGCAATGTGAAGCCTTGTCTTGTTGAAGGGAAGACACGATATGGGCCGAATAGTAAAATTCAAGATTGCCAATGTTTTATAGTTTCTCCGAAGTTAAATCAATGCAAATGCAGTATACTTTGTAATACTTTCTAGGACCTACCTTCTCCACCCTAAGCCACATAATATGATTTAATCGGTTTATGAATTTCAACAATAAATAATTTCAGTTTTCTTTTGTCGTTTTATTGTGTAATAGATAGTAAATTTGATATGAATATTATTTGTATCAATATCATATCGAATGAAAATTATCGATATCTAATCTAATTCGGTATGCCAAACATGCTCAAGTGAAAACTGAATTACACCATCATTTATTGTTTGAAAAGTTGGATGCTAGATGCCCCCGGGGCACATCCCAACTGGCAAAGAATGAGATTCTTCAATGCTGGTAGATCAGAGGTCGCGGGTTCGATTCATGAGTCTCTTGGAAGGCATGCTCTCACCTGGAAGGTATGAGTTCTCTTGGAAGGCAAGGTGCAACATGAATTTGACTCGCTCGACACTTTAGCAGTTCAGTTGTGGGGGCTCTTGGACCCTGGTCAGTTTGGGGCATATCCCACGGTTTACCCAGTCTGTGTAATGAGGGGTCGGATCGCAGACCTCAGGATTAGTCGTCAAATGTGGACACTTGGTTATAAAAAAAAAAGTTGGATGCTAGATGGATTGAATTAGTACAAAAAATTAAAATCTTCTAATTTCAGAAAACTAAAATTTTGAATTTTAAAAATTGAGAAATAATGTACAATAGGGTTAAGATTTTGATCGTCTCTTAACTTGCAGGTATGTTTATAAATGGCTTTTAAACTTTAAAATGTCAACAAAATGTTAATATATTGTTTATATTAATATTTCATATGAGTTATGATATTAGCAATGACAAAATCGATTCCTTCAAGAAGAGAAATTATATCAACTCTGAATTTGATGGTTTATTAAAATTTATGAATTCTACAGAATTAATAAGAATTTAATATATTTCTATTTATGGGTTTCGATGAATTCGTTGGATTTTAATGGGTTGTTACTAGATAAAATGATATAACCTCGTAATAGATCGCCTAAAAAATATCCTAACTTTTTGTAGTTGAAAAATAAAATTTATGACCTTATAATTTATAACATAAAGTTCATAATTTTGTCTTTTAAAGAACAAATTTTATCAATTTACAAAATCAAAAAAAATATATCCATAAATTAAAAATCAGTTCAATCTCAAAATAAAATTATTTTCATAAAATAATGTCGAGTATTACTTACAAAAATGATTAAAGACATATTTAAATGTAGAATAGAGTTTCAAAAGGCAGAATTGACTTATTAATTTTTTGTTCTTAGTTGTCCAATTGATTTTCATTCGGCGTTGACTTGACTTGCTATTTCTACTTCGTCGGACATTTGTTTTGCTATCACAATCGATGAGTTCAAGGTGCAACATCTTTTAATTTGTTAGGTATTTTATCGACTCGTCAATCACATCAGCAGCAATAAAATAATTAATTTTTATTATTAATTAATATTTTTTCGATTCTTTAAAGTTCTTGTAAAGAGAAATTTACATATTTCCAATGTTTAATTATGCTATTTTTTATTATTATTATGATATTTTTTTAGTAGAAAATGGCCTGGGTATTTGCCCAGTATGTTTTCAAACGTTCATTCCTTGTTGAAAAAAGAAAAATGACAATGGAAATGCATGTAATTTTGAAGAGATGCGACGATATCCTCTATATATTCGAATTCGAAATTGTGAATGTTTTAGATTTTCCCCAAATAAATCAATTTAAACACATGAAAGTTAGTAATACTTTCCCTGTCCCGGCCCCTATCGAATCAATTTATTAATAGAATATTATCGATATATAGTCATGGTTCCTTTAGTTGTGTTGATTTTACAGTGAAAGAGATGGAATTTATTCTGGATATTATTTGTACCAAATATCACGTCGAATAATAATTAACTTGTCAACGTACCAAATATGCCCCGAATAAATACCGATTTTATTAAATAATCCTAGGAGGAATTTACATAATTACCTTCAAAAAAAGAAGAAGCATAATTATTAATATGATTTATAAAACAACCTTGTATATAAAATAATTATTTTTTAATTATCTCCATGTGGAGGCTAAGAAAATTGCATGTTCAAGGCTGTCAAAAAATAAAAAATTGTATGTGAAAGAATGTGCACATACTGTAAACATGAGTAATAATCATGCTAGTTAGTTCCCGGGATAAATAATAAAAATGATAGCTTCAAAGATTTGATCTTTTAAGTATAAAATTTTTAATATAACTGATCAAACGTTACTGAGACCATAAATACATGATCTCTATAAATGCATCTGTCACAAGGGTAATCGTGCAGCCCCCATAACAACATCAATTGCAAAAATGACGACCATGAATTTCTCGGCGATGGTGGCGCTCATCTTGGCCATTGGAGTCGCCATGAATGCACCAGAACTCGTCGCGGCTAAAAAGAGTAGACATGCACATTCATCGACTGGTGCCACCATCGCGGTCAAAAATAATAAACCTACACCTTATCAAGCTAGTGCCCCTGAAACCACGTCGACCAAAAGGACTAAACATGTACCTTCTTATGCTAGTGCTCCTTCTCCTCAAGCTGGCACGATAAAAAAGACTAAACCCGCACCTTCTCCTGGTGGTGCCGTAAAATCCAGGGACCAGATTATATGGACGAAGTGTGCCGAGCATATGACACCACATTGTGGGTACGAAATTGTGAGAACTATGTTGGGAGTAGAAGGTTCAACGGTTAGCATAAACTGCTGTGAAATAGTTGTGAAAATGGGGCTGAGGTGCCATGTCTTAATGAAAAGGTTGTTGGGCAAGGGTCTTTCTCCTAAAAACGCTAAAATCTTGAAACATAGTTTTGGTACATACAGAAATTGTGCTGAACAAATTTACTAGTGCTCCATCGAAGCAATAAAATTGATCCTATTTTGGTCTTGTACCTTGTATGAATAAAAGCTTGGTATCTTTATATATTTAAATTGTTTCTATTTAGTTCGTTTTATGATTTCATTTATGTTCTATTTACGTGAACTTAAAAATTCTATAACAATTCAAATTTTCAGATGATGTTTAATATGTTAGTGATGGGTTTGTCCCAAATTCATCTAGGATTTGCATGGCTTGGTGAATTGGACCTTGAACACGTCTAAATAGGGTCAGTGAAGGAAAAAAGAATTGAGGCACTAGCCTGCCCCTAGTTGAACGCTCGAGCGGCGAGACAGAATCTTTAGCAAAAGACTTGTCACCCGCCTACCGCTCAACTGGCGCTCGAGCGCCTCAGTCTTCCGGATTTTTCTTGTTTTGTTTATTTCATGCATTTTGACCTAGTTTCCATCTTTAGGGCTATTATTAATGTTTGACACGTATCCTTATAAATAGTAGACTGTTATGAAAAGAGAGAAAATGAGAAGAAATAATAAAGGTCAATAGACTTGTGTGTATTATAACGAGAATCAGGGCACGATTATGGATACAATGGTAATAATTTCTAGGATTGCAGGAGTACAATTGTCACTCATTAATAAACTTACAATTTACAACACTCCCCATTGAATGACACATTACAAAATATCTGTCTTGTTAAAATCTTGTTTGATAAAAACCTAATGGGACAAAAAGTCAAACAAAGGAAAAAGAATACTGTTATTTTGGAGTATTAAATATAAATGTTGCCTCATTAAAATCTTGTTAAAAAAACCCTGTGTGATAAAACCTAAGTAAAGGAAAAAGAGTACAACTACTCTCCTTGATGTTGATCACTGAAAATTTTTAAGTCGAAGCATTCCAATCTTGTGAACTAATTTCTTGAATG
>CAIGRN010066979.1:0-11535 GCA_903798345.1 Fraxinus anomala
TTATTACTCTATGATATATATACTTTTATTGTTAAGTTTCATTAATTTATTTTAAAAAAATTCAAATTTGGACAATTTAAGTATTGTTCTTTATTCTTTTAAAAGTTCGAAAAATGCCTTTTCTTTTAGAGTCAAAAATAGTTTTATTTCTAAAAGTCATTGTTTTCAAAATTTTATATAACTTTTGCCTAAACTCAGAGTTTGTCTTTACCATTTAATTATGCTTTACGTATAAACTATTTCGTTTGAGTTCGTAAAAAGCTTGAAACTTGATCGTACATATACGATTGAAAAATGTATTTTTTTTTTATTAATTTAGGTTGTATTGGATTATATTTTCAAATGTATATGAGTTTTTTAATGTTTTAATGCATTTATATTTTGATTGAAAATTTTTAAATATTATTTAATAAATATTAATAAAAACTCTTATTATGATGATTATCAACGACCACCCTAGCTGAGTTAATATCCTAGATCTGCCACTGGGTACAACCACGTCACTACAATTTACAACCATACAGCTCACTCCGTGGGAGAAGAGGATGAAAATTATAGGATTTCTTCGTCGTTTGTAATCAGCACAGTTGGAAATAGATATTCGATCAATCATTAGACCAATGCGCCATTGTGAAGAAATATTGATTCTTAAGACATTATAATAGATACATATGAGATATCTGATATTTTTATTTATGAGTTTATTCAATTTTTTGCTCTCTCTAAACTAGTGTACAATGACTCAATATTTTTTTGTGTATTATGTGTAAATGTTAATGATGGATGTTGACTATTCTCATGGCATTACCATGTGATGCATCACCGTACTAACATTACAGATTTATTGTGGACGGTTGATACTTTGAAAACATAATTAGCAAAATATGTGTGAAATGAACGTTTCATTCGTAGAAGAAAATGTAGCGTTTCGTGATTTCATTCTGCATGTATGTTGTGCATCTTTCAACTAAATCGATTCAACCACTTAAATAACCACTCTCAAACTAGCTAACGTTGGTAAGCTCATTGAAGGAACTCAAATGGAGTTGCCTGATTAGTCATAAATAAACAATTGTGGCCTGAATACACCAAAATAGAAGTCCAATAACCTAGTTACAAGTATATGTTGAAAGTTTAGTGACCTCCATTGCAATTTTACGGAGATAACCCAGGGAAATAGACTGACATTTTGGCACATTTTTGGTTTCAGTTACGGGATTTTTTCATGAACTAATACAATAATCATTATTTATGTCTCTTACACTTAGAAAGAATGAAAGTTAAATCAAAACGATTATAAATTTAGGGAGTTAAATTCAACATTTGAAAAAATTGAGAATTAAATTGCAAACTTTCGAAAATTTACATTGGGTCAATTATTAATGATTTTGGAATGAAGATGACTTAATTGCAAATATTAGAAAATGAGGACAAAAATCACATGAGAAAATGAGTTCAATTGAAAAAAAAAAAAAATGTTAACCTTTTTCTTCTCAAACTCTTAGATGGGAAATCATTTTAAACAAGAATTTTCCCTAAATTTTGTTCTATGAATACATACCATAGTCCAACAACTAAAAAGGAAGATTTCAATAGACAATATATTCAAGCCAAGGGTTGGTGAATTCATTGTACACACACATTATACAATATATTCAAGCCGAGGGTTGGTGAATTCATTGTACACACACATTATACGAGTCCAAAAGGAGGAAAAAAATCAAGAAGCTAGTATTTTAAGATTTTACAAGAAGAATGTGGAATCTTGGTATAAAATTTTCAATTTTTCCCCTTCTTCCTTAAAATTTGGTGATTTACTTTTATTCAATCATGATTTATTATTCTTCCATGATCTGTAATTAAGTAATGAATTAGAATGAATGATTATAACCTAGTTTTGAACCTTGATTTTAATTAAAAAAATTTAAATCTTCAATTGATGTTATGAATTATTTTTACTTCTAATGTTATTATTGGATTGATTGCCCACTAATCCATTGATTGTTTGAGTGATAATCACGTTGAGATGTGGATTATTTGTTTACACCACGCAGTAAAAGTCAAGAAGTAGTATTATAGCGTAAAAATACTTTTTCTAGTTAATATGATTGTTACATGGATTATTAGAGATTTAATGCATTTAACTAAGGTGTCCACATTGAGATATGAAATTAACTTAGTTAAATAAATTAATTTGAACTCGAGAAATGTACATTAAATACGTTAGAAAAATTCGATCCAGTACACATAATCAATTGTTATAACTATTACATAGTAATTCTCGTGAGAACAATAATTCAGACTTTTAGATTCACTTCATTACTTTTTACAATCTGTATATTTGTAGAATATAAAATCGACAACACTTACCATTATAAATAATAGAAATTACGTTCGCGCACTTTTCAAGTAGATAAAAGAGAGAAGAAACTGAAAAGATGAACTTCAAGATGAAAAATAGTTTTAGAAGGTCTACCGTAAGAATCTAGAGTAATGCTATTTATCATCATGATAATGAAATATCGATAATGTGATAAATTATTATCCCTCATATATATATATATATACACACACACACACACACACACACACACACACAAATTGAACCGTCAAATCCCTTTTTTTCACATAAACTACCGCATCATCGATATTCCATCATCATAATGATAAATAACATTATTCAAGAATGTCTACAAATCTGGATCAAGAAAAGCGATGGTCACTTTCGACAAGTTGGTGCTGGGGAATCCAAAGAAGTGATGGAGCCCAACCCAATAAAGCGCCTGACAATATTGAAGAAATCTAGTCCTCTAGGTCACTGCTAAGTTAAGAACAATTACGTTCATAAAGAGTGACTAGAAGGTTGTGAGACTAGAGAATAATAGGGATACTGGCAATGCCATAAATGTTATACAAAATCTCCGCCAAAGATTTTAAAGGAGACAACAAAAGAAAGAATCCTTCTAATTAAAGGAAGTGGAGTATCTAAAGGAAAATGGGGGAAGTGAAAGGTTTGGAATTTGGAGTGACATAGTTGAAGAGACCAAAGTTTTCCTGCTTAAAGGTATATGTGCGAGTTAGAAAAAGCGTCGCACACTTGGAGCATTAGATTCACGAACAATGAAGTTTAGCTTAAACGTTATACCATCAAAGGTGGATGGCATGACGTTACCCGTCCCTAATAGATGCAGGGATGATCGCATTTGTGGTACACCCAAGTGGTTGTTCATCAACTTGCAAGTAGGATGTGTAGTGATTCTAGTGCGGTTGATCCCTACTACATAGCCCCCAGGTAAAAAAAGGCTAAAAGTACCCTTGGAATGAATTGTAGCTACATTGATGGAATGCTATTTCGGCATAATAGATGGTAAATCGATGAGGTTCCTCACTCAAATGACAAAGAATCTTTTCTAGATCAGGCCCATGAAAGAAATAAAGAATCTTTACTAGATTAGGCCCATGAAGAAGAATCATGAATCACGCGTAACATCTAGACACTAGCACATCACCATAGGCAGCTCACCGTTTATGAATAAAGCTCATCACGCCTATTTTCATTCATTCCAAACACAACTTGAGTTGATCTTTTTCTCGCATTTCATCATTTTCACCTTTATCATCTATTATCTCATCTTTTGATTTTCAAAAAATTCCATCGGAATCCCACGGTTAGAAATTATTATTTCATGCAAGAATGTCTCCCTAACCTTCCTAACAATTTCTCTAACACGTTGCATTGTTTACTTCCATGTACTAAATCTCTTTTGATGTTTAACCAAGTCTTATTATTATCAAAATCGAACTTAGCCTCCGTTTGGTGCACATTAAAATAAAAAATAATGCATTCTTTTGTTAAATCATTCACAATGGCTACAGTGAAGATTCTTGCATTTGAAATTCAATTATTTCCCTTTTTCCATTTTTGCCCTTTTTCAATGAAAGTGTCGGCGTGTGCAAGTGTTGGGCTAAGGGTAAAGGTGGCAAATTCATTTTCCTCTGTTCCTATTTGACAGTGAAGGACCAGAAAATTGTCAGTAGTTTTATTGTTCCATTTTGCTCTACATGAATAGGAAAAATGTGGCTCAAACAGAAGCTTAATCAATTTATTGGAGCATACTAACCTCATCCAATCTACAAAATTGCACATGTTTAGATGAATTAATAATTGTTTTTTGTGCATACGAATTATCTAAGCCTCCATTGGCAAATTTATAAATGGTTTATAAATAAGAATAGTAAAACAAATAGTAGATAGTCCATGACATGTGTTGATAATAATAAGTAATAGTCATGAATGGACTGAAATGTTTCAAAAATCACTCAATTTATACTGTAATCACGGATTGCTCATGAACTTTAAACTATTTCAACTTACTCACTGAACTTTTTTCGTTTGCACTCCATCCATCATTCTAAAAAAATTCGTTGTTGACATGGCAGACGAAAATTTGATGTGGCAACTAACAGACATTAACACCAGCCAAATCACTTATGATGCCCTAGTCAGCATAACTTAGAAAAAAAAAAGACACCTCCAATCATCTTCTTCAGAATCCATCACCCCTATACCGCCACAACTCCAGTAGCCACCTCTGGCAAATTAAAATTTGACTTTACTTCCATCAACCCAAGTTCCTCACTACCTCAAAAAATATCCTCGTCTCCCATTCACGACACGGCTTGAAAACCTCGGCTTTGAAATCGAAGAAGGCATAGAGATTTTCAATCTAAATTAGCCAAGAAGGTCTAAATCGAAAAGGAAAAATCACTTCAATCACTTGCAAGATCGCTCACCATATGGTTAAATTTTTTGTTTGAAAACCTTGGTTCCTATGGCTGCAATAATTACGCAGCCTTCTGCCTTCCCCAACTCAAACGGAAACTAACTATATATTTCATCGTATAACGACTAATTATCCCCCACATGTCCACAAAACAATTTCACAAAGAGTGACTCTGGTTTGGAAAAGGTGGTCCAGTCAAGAAGCTTCGACCAGGGACAATGGTTGGTGAGGTGGACGCGGACATAAATGGTGTATGATATTTTCGAATAAAATACACCAAATGCGTGCTTGAGTATTAGTGTCTTTACATGATAAAGTCATTAGGAATTATCCTTGTTTGTTGTTTTATCATTTACACATTCTATTAATAATGCCCTGGTTGTTAGGGTAATCTGATTGTTTTGAATTGGTCTTAGATCACTTCCCACGTTCTCAGAGGTGGTGAACGTGGACCTTATTCTATTTTGATTTCCCTGTAAAAAGGCTTGTATAAAGTCAGTGTTTTCTTTGCAATTTAATGTTATGATGTTAGGAGCCTTTAAACACTTTGAGTTCTTGTAAGTTTGTTCTGAGTCCTAACAAGTGGTATCAGAACCTCATCACAGGAGGCCTGATTGAGTGTTCTAAGAAACTGCAAGGAAAAAGCAAGAGTGAGAGATCAGAAAATGAGAGAAGAGTCAGAGAATCATGACGATAGAGAAAGAAAACATCAGTTTTATTCAACCGGCGATTCTACGGTTCGATGGTCATTACGACCATTGGGCTATGCTTATGGAGAATTTCCTCAGATCGAATGAGTATTGGGCTTGATAGAGAACGGGATACCTACAGCAGTAGAAGGGACAGAGCCAACAGAAGCGCAGCGTAACACTATCTCAGATCTGAAACTGAAAGATTTAAAGGTCAAGAACTATCTATTTCAAGCTATAGATAGAACTATTATTGAGACCATTCTCAATAAGGAGACTTCGAAGGCCATCTAGGATTCGATGAAACTGAAGTATCAAGGCTCTACCAAGGTGAAACGTGATCAGCTACAGGCTTTGAGAAGAGAGTTTGAAGTTCTTAGCATGAAGGAGGGTGAAAAGGTCGATGAGTATTTTGCCAGGACGCTTACCATCGTAAATAAGATGAAAGCACATGGAGAAAAGATGGAGCAGAGTGTGATCATTGAGAAAATTTTGAGATCGATTACTCTCAAGTTTAATTATGTAGTATGTTCGATAGAAGAGTCCAACGACCTCTCCACCATGACTATAGATGAGCTTCAGAGTAGCCTATTAGTCCATGAACAGAGGATGTAAGGACAGAAGGAGGAAAAGCATGCTTTGAAAATCACCAATTCAGAGAAGCTTGGAGGAAGAGATGAGTACAGAGTTAAAGGGAGAGGAAGAGCTCGTGGAAGTTTTAGAGGAAAATTCAGAGGTAGGGGAAGGCAATCTTTCAACAAGACCTTGGTCGAGTGTTACAAATGTCACAAGCTAGGGCATTTTCAATATGAATGCCGCAGTTGGGAGAAAAGTGTGAATTGTATAGAATTAAATGAGGATGAAAAGATGTTTCCGATGTCGTACATGGAAATAAATCACTCAAAGAGAGAGTATGTATGGTTCCTCGACTTCGGATGCAGTAATCACATGTGTGGTAATAAGGTATGGTTCTTTCATCTTGATGAAAAATTTAGACAATCGGTGAAGCTCGGAGATGACTCAAGGATGATGGTTATGGGACGAGGAAATTTCAAGCTCTATATCAACGAATTAACTCAGGTAATCACAGAGGTTTATTTTGTACCTGAGTAAAGAAATAATCTTTTAAGCATTGGTCAACTTCAAGAAAAGAATCTAGCTATTCTCATCCAGCATGGAATGTGTAAGATTTATCATCCAAGAAGGGGTTTAATTATACAAACACATATGTTAACCAAAAGAATGTTTGTTGTGCTTGCTTATGTGATTTCTCCGATTTCAACCTGTTTTCAAGCCGCATCTGAGGACAAAACACAACTATGGCACTATCGGTATGGACATCTTAATTTTAAAGGGTTAAGGACTCTGCTCTATAAGAAGATGGTCTGAGGTTTGCCAATGATCAATGTTCCATCGAAAGTGTGTGGTGATTGTATGGTTGGGAAGCAACACAAAGAAGCAATACCAAAGAAAAGCTTGTGGAAGGCATCTAAGAAGCTACAACTGGTCCATGCAGATATTTGCAGGCATATCACACCAGAATCGAACAGTGGCAAAAGGTATGTAATCACATTCATTGATGATTACAGTAAAAAGACTTGGGCATATTTTTATAGGAAAAATCTGAAGCATTAGCTATGTTCAAAAAATATAAGCTGTTAGTGGAAAAGGAGATTAGTGATGTTATTTGTTGTTTAAGAACTGATAGAGGTGGAGAGTTCACCTCACTCGAGTTTAACAAATTCTGTAGCACGAATGGGATTAGCAGGCAGCTTACCACAGCTTATACCCCGCAGCAAAACGGGGTTGCCGAAAGGAAGAATCGTACCATAATGAATATGGTACGTAGCATGCTATCAGGAAAAGAAGTACCAAAAGAGTTTTGGCCGGAAGCAGTTAACTGGTCCATTTATGTGCTGAATCGGAGTCCTACTCTAGCTGTCAAAGATGTTACTCCTGAAGAGGCTTAGAGTGGCATAAAGCCTTCTGTTGATCATTTTCATGTATTTGGGTGTGTAGCTCATGTTCATGTCCCCAATAGTCGAAGAACAAAGCTTGACAATAAGAGTTTCCAATGTGTTCTCTTGGGTGTGAGTGAGGAATCAAAAGCCTATAGGCTTTATGACTCAATATCGAAGAAGATAGTGATTAGTAGAGATATAGTGTGTGCTAAGGATGAGAAGTGGAATTGGGGTAGAAATGTAAAGGAGGTGAAACGTGATGTATTAGAGTGGAGAGATGAGAATGAAGAAGACAATGAAGATGCTGATGCCAATGAGGTAGGAGAAGGTTTGGAAGATGAGCAAACTGATCAAGAAATGGATAACTCATCAACAAATGAGTCGTCTGAGGAAGCACCACCGAGTCCAAATCAAGGGAGAAATAGGAGGCAGCCACCTTGGATTAGGGATTATGTGACCGATGAGGTTTTGTCTGATGAAGATGAGATGTATAATCTGGTGATGTTTACTTCAACTGAAGATCCAGTCACATTTGAGGAAGCATACAAGAGTTCGAAATGGAATGAGGCAATGTATACAGAGATAAAAGCTATTGAAAGGAATGATATATGGGAGTGACTACCTTGCCGACTGGAGCAAAAAGAATATGAGTGAAGTGGGTGTTTAAAACGAAGCTTAATGAGAAGGGGGATGTGGACAAGCATAAGGCTCGACTTGTGGTAAAGGGGTACTCTCAAAGGTAGGGGATTGATTAAAATGAAGTGTTTTGCACCGGTGGTTAGGTGGGATACGATCAGAACAATTCTAGCTCTTGTAGCGCACAAAGGTTGTTGTGGATGTAAAAAGTACGTTACATGGAGAATTAAAGGAGGCAGTGTTCATTGATTAACCTCATGGTTACGAGAAGCAAGGTGAAGAGCACAGGTTTATAAGCTGAAGAAGGCACTGTACGGGCTCAAGCAAGTTTCACGAGCCTGGTATAGCAGAATTGAGGCGTATTTCATCAAAGAGGGGTTCGAAAAGTGCTTCTGTGAGCACATACTATTTATTAAGTCTGGTGACAAAGGCAAGATATTGATTGTGAGTCTCTATGTAGACGATCTTATCTTTACCGGAAATGATGAAGACATGTTCAAAAGTTTCAAAGAATCAATGAAAAAGGAGTTTGATATGTCTGATCTTGGTAGAATAAAGTATTTTTTGGGTGTAGAGGTGGTGTAAAACTCTGATGGAATTTTCATTTGCCAACAAAAGTATGCTAAACAAGTGCTTGAAAGATTTGGTATGGAGAGGAGTAATCCTGTGAATGATCCAATCGTTCCAGGATGTAAGTTATCAAAGAATGGAAGTGGAGTAGAAGTAGATGCTACATAGTACAAGCAATTGGTTGGGAACTTGCTGTATTTGACGGCCTTATGTATGCAGTTTGTTTGATCAATAGATACATGGAGAAACCAACAGAGATGCACTTGCAAGCTGCCAAGAGGATACTAAGGTATCTGCAGGGCAATGTAGAGTTTGGAATTGGTTACAAGAAAATGGTGAAGGAAATCTAATAGAATTTGCAGATAGTGACTATGATGGGGATGTTGATGATCGGAAAAGTACCTCGAGGTATGTATTTATATTGGGGACATGAGCTGTTTCATGGTCCTCAAGAAAGCAGCCGATGGTGACTTTATCTACTACTAAGCCGGAATTCATAGCAGCAGCCTCATGTGCATGTCAAGGGGTCTGGCTAAGAAGGATTCTTGAAAAGCTTGGTCATGTCCAAGGTGTGTGCACTACTATTTATTGTGACAATAGTTCTGCTATTAAACTTTCAAGAAATCCGATTTTACATGGTCGAAGTAAGCATATCGACGTGAGATTCCATTTCTTACGTGAACTTACAAGAGATGGGATAGTAGAATTGATGCATTGCAATACACAAGAGCAAGTTTCTGATATCATGACTAAACCCCTTAAACTAGAGGTGTTCTTGAAGCTACGAGATAAACTTGGCATGTGTTTGATGTCTGGAGTAAACTGAATGCACTTGTGTAGTTCAGTTTAAGGGAGAATGTTGGAGTATTAGAGTCTTTACAGGATAAAGTCATTAGGAATCATCCTTGTTTGTTGCTTTGTCATTTACACATTCTGTTAATAATGCTCTGGTTTTTAGGGTAATCTGTTTGTTTTGAATTGGTCTTAGATCACTTCCCACATTCTCGGATGTGATGAACGTAGACCTTATTCTATTTTGATTTCCCTATAAAAAGCTTGTATAAAGCCAGTGTTTTCTTTGCAATTTAATGTTATGATGTTAGGAACCTTTAAACACTTTGAGTTCTTGTAAGTTTGTTCTGAGTCCCAACAATGCGAAAATAAATGAGGATTGCTTGGCGTCGGTGGTGGTGGTGATGTCGGATGTGGCGGCAGAAACGATGGTGGGCTTTTTTGGAAAAATTACAGCAGTGGTCCCTAACCTTTCACTTTTTCACAAATTTTCCCTAACTTTCACTTTGCGTCACCCGCATTCCCAAATCTTTTAAAAATATGCACCTATAGTTCAAAATTTTAACCTTAGTTGATCAAAAAGTCAAAATTTGACAAAACTAAAAAGGGTAAAATAATAACTTTTCAATTATCACATTAAATGAATAAATATATAATCAGAAAAAAAAAAAAAAAAANCACCCGCATTCCCAAATCTTTTAAAAATATGCACTATAGTTCAAAATTTTAACCTTAGTTGATCAAAAAGTTAAAATTTGACAAAACCAAAAAGGGTAAAATGATAACTTTTCAATTATCACATTAAATAAATAAATATATAATCAGAAAAAAAAAACCAGCGCCCACCCCACCCCTCCCCTCTTTCTCATCACGACTTGGAAATCATCCATCAGTAGTGCTACCCAACGCCGACACCAACTCCAATGCCTTATCTTACTTTCATCCATCACCAAACATGATAACCTTCGGCGTCGATCCCCAGGATCAGCCCATCAAACCCAAGTGGATCCTTCCAATTTTCCCATCACATATCTCAATTTCTTTGCTTTTTCATTTGGTTATTCTATCTGGGTTTTGGATTTTATAGTAAGTTACAATCTCAGCTTCTTCCTACAGGATGTTCAGGGGGGGAAAAGAATAAGGTAGTGGTGGACGAGATGTTTTGGGGAAGAAGGAGAGTCAGGCGGTGGTAGCTATTATATGCGACGACTGGCTGTGGTAGTAGACTAATTTTGGGGAGGAAGGAGAGTGGAGTGGTGGTGGCTGTTGTAGGCGGTGGTGGTGAACTGATTTTGGGAATGAAGGAGATTCGTGTGGTGATGGCTGTTATAGGCAGCAACGAGCGATAGTGGTGGACTGATTTTAGGGAAGAATGAGAGTCGGTGGTAGTGGTTGTTGTAGGTTGTGACATGTGGTGGTGGTGTATTGATTTTGGGGAAGAAGGTGAGTCGATGGTGGTGGACATGATGTTTATTTTTATAAAAAAACATTATTTTCATTTTTGGGTTTTTTAATTTAAATTTTAAACTTATTTAATGTAAGAAAATTAGAAAGTTACCATTTTACCCTTTTTAATTTGAACAATTTGACTTTTTTGGTTAACTTACGACATTTGGACTGAAGGTTCATATTTTTATAAGGTTTGTGACTGTGGGTAATACAAATTGAATGTTAGGATAAAATCTGCAGAAAAGTGAAAGGTTAGAGACTACTGCTGCTATTTTCCCCTTTTTTTGTGATTTACATGGTTTTTTCTTTAATTAAGGCAAAAACATGTTTTCAAATACACATGAGATGTGTTTTTTTGCTATTAAGGATGCCAAATGTGATTTAGCAGGTGATAAACAGCCGTTTAGTAATGTAAAAAAGGCTCGGGTGGCCCGGCCTCGGGTCAGAAAAAGCCCGAGCCGAGCCGACTCATGCTCGGGCCAAGCCCCATTTTGGAGCGTCTGCTCGAGCTCGAGCTAGCCCGTGTCACAGGCCGAGCTGAGTAAAAAAAAAATTTAAAAGTACAGAAATTACAGCTCTTTTAATTTTTTTAAAGTTTAAATGTATTTTTTTATATATTAATATTTAGCTATTATTTATAATACATATAAATTG
>CAIGRN010067011.1:0-16298 GCA_903798345.1 Fraxinus anomala
TATTGTATACATATAATAGCATTTAATTATAACCATGACATGTTTATGGGGTTAATTTTACCGGAGGTCACTTAACTTTCTCCCCACTTATAAGTAGATCAATGAACTTTAATTGCGAGCAATTAGGTCACCCAACTTCAATTTAACAACAATTAGTCCACTTTGTTATTGCGCTGCTAGAATACATAACAAAAGTTGAAGTCGACGTACGTTAAAGCTAAGAATGGATGATATGGACTGCCACTAATAGTTAATTGCTTCTAAGAACCAATTCTTTTATCCCAGAATAAATAGTTCTTTCGACAAGGAAAAATGAGAAATCTTTTAGGGTTCTTACAATCATTTGACCATCAATGGAAGCAAGGAATAGGAATTGCATTCAAAGCAAAAGGGCTTGAAAAATATCGACGAAACAAATGAAGCCATAATCACGTCGCAAAAAGTGGATTGGATGAATAAATAAATCTGATGTTTGACCCAAAAGATATTAAGTTGTGGAGTATGATTAATGTCGTTGTGCGGAACGAGTAATGAAGAATTAGACGTAGTCTCACATAAAAGTGAACATCTATAAATCTTGTATGTTTATTTATTTATTTACAATTTTTATTGCTCTCAGTGATATAGAATTATGGTTTTCAATTCTTAAGAAAAGATTTTCTCTCTTTTTTTTTTTTTTCCTTTTCTCAAAACACAAATCCTTGTCCACATGAAATGAAACTTCAAATCCATTGCTTTATACATGTAACTTCCGTTGGATGAAAAATATTAATTCTTTATCGTCATAAGAATCGTTCACGTTTGATCATCAAGAACTTGAGAACTGAAGCGAAAGCGTACCTAAATCAAACATGGTAATCGCAATGAACAAGTTCTGCGATTTTAGTCTTCCAGATCAACACATTGTTCCTTTATTTCTCTCTGAAAATGAGAATCAGAATAGAATGAACATAACATGTTATCCGGGAACCATAACCGAATATTTATACTGACGGTCTATTGAACTAATTCGGCCCATCATAGAATTAGGAACATGTCTGGTCTCTACACATATAAGCTCATACTTTAATTGGATACTTCAAAATTCAAAATACCGAAATCTTATTAGATCACTTTAAACGGGTTTAACCAAAATTGATAGCCTTTAATTTAAGGGAAAATTCATAAATCTTACTTTAAGTATACACTATTTAAAAAATAAGAAAATAACTTTTAAATTTCAAAAATCAGATATTTGACATATACATACGTGTATATAAATATAAAATTAACCCACCCCACCTCCACTACCCTTACCGCTCCGGTGACCGTTTCGACGACTACTCCGATACCGGCAACTATTTCGATTACTGCTCCGATTCTCGTGACTATTCCGTGACTGATTCCGACGGCTATTTTACGGTCACAGTTCAAAAATTTTGTAGGTTACAATTAATTCGTTGGTCACGGATTTCAAAATTAGTTGGTCACAGATCAAAATTTATAGGTCACATACTTCCAAATTAGTTGGTCATATATTTTTTCACGGTGACAGATCATATAATTTTTAAGTCACGGATAACAAAATGGTTGATCACGGATTATATTTTTAGTCACAGATTATCGAATTATAAAGTCACGGATTATATTTTCAGTCATAGAAGGTCATACGAACATAGATTTCCAAATTAGTTATTTTTAGGTCACAGATAACAAAATTTTAAGGTCACAAATTATATTTTTAGTTACAGAAAACCAAAATCACCAGATCCGCCGATCCACCACCACCACCTCTGCACAATCGCTACGGCTACTACCACTGCCTTCACAACAACCACACGACCAACATCACCACCACCCAAACACCACGACAACGAGTAGTAACACCATCGTCTCCAAAATCGCCACAAAAAACCACTGATCTGCCATCATAGTTAAATCGCCGCCGCACAAAACACCACCATCAGCAAGATCCACCACCACTGCGGCCGCTACATGGTTCGTCCCACTCCACCACCGCGGCTGCGACCGCACCCACCATCAACAACCACAACCACCAATTCACTTCTTCGAATCCAATCTGCAACAACCACAACCAGATCACATCCCCTATGCCATCTCACACACAAAGCACCCGTCACAACAACCACCATCACCACTGTCGACCACCGCAAAATAGATGAATCAAAAACGAAAAACTCCCAAAAAATCTAGGAGGCGCTGCAGATTCGAGAGGCAACAGAGTTCTGCCGATGTTTCTGAGGCGACGCTACTGCTGCGTCGCTTGCAGCAGTCAAATAGGGCGTTCGGACGTCGGTAGAGAAGTTGAGAAGAGAGAAAGAAGCTAGGTCCTCGAGGCGGCGTTGTTGTCGCCGCTTCTCGTCGTCGATTGGGGTGGGTTTCAGTCCGATACGAGCGGGTACAAACTTTCTATTTTTTGAAATTTTAATTGAAGATCTATATAAATTTGTATATTTTCTTTAGAAATTAAAATTTTTTAATACTTTAAGTTAATGTAGCCTATATTTGATAACCATTATTTCAAAACTCTTTAATTCTCATACTCATTTTTAATTACATATTTACACAATAAAATATTTTGTACATTTATCCAAAAATTTTCTTTATTTTTTAATTATACATTCTCCAAAAAATCATTATTCAGGACTTTATTTTTTCAAAATAATGGCCATCAAATAAGGGTGTAATAACAAGTAGCGCGCGTACACACACAAATCTACAATATTTAAAAGGGAAGGATTGAGCAGAAACTTTGAATATCAATTTTATCCTTATATATTTAGCTATAGATCAAAAATACCATTAACATCTATTATATTTTATTTAAGAATAATTCTACTTGTACACAAGGAATCGAAGACAGAAAATATGTACACCCTAATTATAATATTGTAACCATAGAATAAGCAGTTGTCTTATGGAACGCCAATAGTCTTAAAAAATAAGATAATACAATTGAAGTACTCACATAGAAAGAAAAATAAAGTCATATACATCTAACATATAATTCCATCGACTCTACTCGACTAATTCGAAACATGACTAATTAAATAGGAATAAAAAAGTAGACGTTAGGAAAGTCTTTAAACGGTTTAAATAATAAATACATATAATTGAGTGGTGGACGAGTGGATATCACTTGTAAATCTTTCAAAATATATGGATAAAAATGGCTTGATTCTTTATAAACAAGAGCCAAACATAGGCATTGTGGTGGTGGCGAGAATGAGAGAGGACGGTTTGTAGAGAGAGAGTAGAGAAATGAGAGAGGAGGGTTTGTATATAAATTAATTTTTATAATATTATTATTAATATTTAATTAAATATAAAAAATATGTATCTATATATAAAATATCTGATTTTTGAAAATTAAAATTTGAAATCTGATTTTTGAATTTGAATCTTGAAAAGTAGGATTTCGTGTAATTACCACTTAATTTAATACACAATATTTCACATATAAACCCACGTGTTCGATTAAAATCCTTACAACTTCAACTTTCAGCAGCCTCCATTAATTTTGCCATTAGGATTGGAANTTGAATTTGAATCTTGAAAAGTAGGATTTCGTGTAATTACCACTTAATTTAATACACAATATTTCACATATAAACCCACGTGTTCGATTAAAATCCTTACAACTTCAACTTTCAGCAGCCTCCATTAATTTTGCCATTAGGATTGGAACAAGGATTGATCAGTTCGTAAGGACCATATGGTTCTAGAGTAAAAATACAGACCATACAGAATGTTCCACTCCTTTCTTGCAAGAGCATAGTAGCCCAATTAATTGGTTCGGAGTTCATTAATCTTTCTTCCTCGGCAATTCTTCTGTCCCCCACATGTGCACTCCTTACCTCTCTCACATCAGAAATGCATGTTTTCCTCTTCATATTCTCGAAGATGAGTTTTGAAAGGTGAAGATTTCCATTCTATCATATATTATCACTTGGCTATAACAAAGTTCTTGTAACCTTTCATGGGCGAATTATTGCTGTGATTGATTGAATGTCTATTGCAAATTAATGGATGGACGAGTGAGAGGAGCGATCGAAAACCCTAAAAGAAAATTCATTTTTCTTTGTGAAAGAACTATTGTTTTGGGTTCCTATTAAGGGATGGGTTCGTAATTTGGTCTAGCGTGGGTGTTAAAAGTATTAGGATAGACCAAATGGAAGTCAACATTATCCACTGTTAGTTTTACTTTCACATAATCAATTTTTGTAACGAGTTCTAACGGCCCACTAATAGATCGATCTAATTGACGTTAAATCGAAGTTTGGTGACTTAAATTGCTGACAATTGAAGTCCAATGATCTATTTGCAAGTGTAGTGAAAGTTTAGTGACCTCCAGTACAATCAACTCTCACATTTCTATGCATAACCTTGCAATGTATAAAATGAAAATATTAAAAGTGTACTCACTCATTATATGTTGAAAGAATCAGTTTATTGCGACTGTATAGTGATCCCTCTATTGCTCAAGGCTACAATGCTCTTTAACACAAAGTTATTTAAATTTGCTTAGTAAAATGAAATCGACTATGTATTATATGGGGTCCTAAACGAGGAAAAAGTTTGCCATCGACTTATTATCGATGTTATTTATTTAATTAATTTTACAACGATCACAACATGTCAATATATATACACACCATTATAAAATATTTAATAAGATTTTAAAGTATTTTCTACGAATTTTACTAATAAAACATAATTGTTATAAAATCGTTAATTTTATCTACAATCTTCACTTTAGTGCACACAGAGAGTTTTTAACTATAATTTCATGCATTAAATAAATAAAATTGTAATGTGACACGGAAGACATATACGCAGTTAGTATAAATTTGGATCATGATCTATAGGGGTTGGCATAACGGTCACGTGTTCGGCCGCCCCTATTGGAGGGGTGCTATTATCCTATAAATTTTTTTGTAAAGGAGTTTAAGAATATATATATTATTATTATTATTATTTATTTATTTTTTATTTTGTCTTCTCAAATCCAGTTACAAAGATTCTTAAAGTTTTGTACTCTACTAAGGTGCCTTCGATTCTCTCATGGAAAATTGTAAATACATCTAGAGACTCTATGCTTATTACTTACTATAATTTTTGATTATGAGGAAAAATAAATAAATTAGATAATGGGAAGATTCTTAATTTGACCAACTTAATTCGACTTCCATCATGAATGATGACTACTTTAATTATATTTAATTAGCTTGGAAATTTATTAATGTATTTTATATTTATTAATTCACAAACATATACAAACCTGACGTGTTTTGTTTTGACCAAAATAATTGAAGAACGTCGTGATTGACCGTTAATTATATTTTAGTCCACAATTGACGTTTCCATGTTTTTATCGATGAATTTCAAATATCAATTTTAGAATAATGAATGTTTGTTGTATTCTTTTTTTTTTTTTTAATTTCAACATGTATTTTTAAGATATTTAAAAAAATATTGTGCCCCGTAATCCTGTCGAGTATCAAGTTATATTAATGTACTCGCGATACATTTATTGGCGACAATAATCGACGGATATAAATTACTTCTTTAAATCAACTCGAATTCAAAGATTTTAAGCATAGAAACTAATCATTTACGTCAATGAGAATCTTTTCGATTTCAAAGTTTGCGATGATAAAAAAAAATTTAGAGTCGGCTAGATAAAAATAAACACTAAAAGCGCCAATGTAAGAATTCAATCTCAACACTTTGAAGTGCGTTATGAAAATTTAAAGATGCAATAAAACTTAAAATTTAAAAAAAATAAAAAAGAGCATACTAGTGACTAACACAGAGAGACTCGTTACTTTTTCAATAATCACGAAAACCACTCTCATGTTGTTTGTTTTCCATAACCGATTCTCCTTGTAAATACGTTATTAGTAATATCTAACCTATATATCTTTTCCATTTTGTTACTTAATATTTAAGATTTTTTCCCACTTTTAATTGGACGGGAGTATTGCTTGTAATTAAAAGAAATTGTCTTTCGAAATATTTTTAACAACGTTTTAATAAAATTATATCTTTATACTTTATTTATTAAATTAATATAATACTATAAATACTGTTCACTTTTGATTTCTGGCCGGTGATGTGGCCAATAGATTTTGATTCCATTCACATCCACGCGTAAGGCTCTTCTACACTTGGACGGATTGTTAGAAGCGTGCGACCTTCTCCGATGATGGAGAAGGCGTTCGCGATCACTCCGACGATCAAATTAGTCAACTTATATATTTGGGTGTGAAATGAATGGAAGACTTGAACCATGAATTTGTGTACATGCACTAGGTTGTAGAGAGAAAATGAGAGTGAACAATAGTACTATTAAGAGTATAAAATTGCAGTACTTTCAAATAACACTAAGTATGAGTTTTTATAGAATAGAAGTGAAATGATTATTATAGAATGAAAGATACGTGGTCTCATTTTAACGATCGAAACGTCTTCTCTTGAGCGTGATCACTTCTGTAGTACCAGGTTCAATTATTATTTGGAGTACGATGAGGCGTAACAAATACCATTGACACGAACTCAGTAGTTTATAAATATTTAAATAAATCAATTTTTCAAACCGGCTTTATTGACCCGCTGGGGAGTCATCAGTCATGGGCTTCATGTCGTTCAAAGAAAGAGGCACGTTAATATCATATGCATCACCCATGTCACGTTCAATTTCTTCTCTCCCATATAAGTCTTAGCTTTTGGCCTCCAATCAATCATCTCTCTAATCCCTCTCTCTCACACACAAGAAAAACAGAGAAAAATGGAAACAATTTCCAATCCATTTAATGGAACCCTATCAAAGAGGCAGCAGTGTAGGAGAAGAGGATACAACCGCTTAACAAACAGGAAAAATAATGTGAAAACCATTCGGTTTGGTGGCGGCTCCACCCGTTCGTGGAGGTTCAGATTAACCCCAAAACTTGGCCTGAAAATCGGTTCGCCATTGAAATTATGGTTTAAGCTGAAGAACGCTTACATGAACATGATGCTAAAGTTGGCTACAAGCACAGGAACCTCAAAAAGTGGAAATATGTTTGGTGCAAAGAGAATCCCAAAGGTACGCCAGGCTCCCACGGATTATTCAAGAACTGAGTTCGACAACAGATTAATCCATGAGATATACAAGTCCATGGTGGCTTCAATGGAATTGTCTTCTACCAGATAGAACAGAACAAGAAATTGGTTTTGTTATTTGCTTATTTGTATTTTTTACGTTTACTTCACTGCTCGAAATTTCTAATATGGCGACCAGAAAAAGGATGGGATCGGGGATGGATTAGACGGATATATTTTAGTTTACTTTTTGTAAAATTGAAGTTTGATATTTAAGGTTTTATTGCGTGTATGCGAAGGCAAGTCTATACTTCTTTATTTATCTTTTATCTAAATTGAGGTAACTTAGTTACTTAAAATTTTAAGAATTTTGCTAGGTGTCCATAATGGACAAATGACACCCCCACATTGGGTTCATTATGGACATTGTTATGAATTTTCCTATATATGCATAGCAAAATCCAAATTTTAAAGGGTTTAAATAAAAAGGGTGCTTAGAGCAACCTTCAATGCAATACTAGAAGTTTTGGAATTGAGATATGTTTTGATATTTCTTCCACCAATCATTTGGATTTACGCCGTGTATCAAAGGATTATGATATTGAAGGTCATTCACTATGAGAAGATTCATGCTACATTGTCAGAAAATCTTACCATCTTAGTTGACATAATGACACATGACAGTCTGTCATTGGCCAATTTTTTTTAAAAAAAACAGTTTTTCCATTAATTATTCATTGCCACCAATGCATGTCATCCAGGGTGATAAATTCATCCGGCAAGAAAGCATTATTCAAAGATCTTCCCCGGAGTGGAGATTTTGTATCCAGAGATTAGTATGAGATAAAAGATATTTTAAATTTTTGTTTATCATCTAGTTTAGCGTCATAGAAGTTTAATTTAGCTAAGTTAGGGTATATTTTTCTTTCACCTAAGTAATGAATGGACTAATCATAAAAAAGGGAGAGAGATTCAGTCGCTTTCTTTCAATTCTTTAGAAAAAGAATCTTTGACGTCAACCAAGGAACACACACTAATTCTATCAAAATTGGTTAGAAATATTCGAGTCTAGACAATTGGTTTTGAAGTTAATTATTATTCTACTGTTTCAAAATATTAAAAAATTAAGGCGTTGGCATTTTTTGTGGCGACATAAATTTTTATTGGTGGTGTTTAATTTGTCGTTGTCGTTGTTGCTGTTGGTATGATTTTCGACTTTCTTTAGTGCAATACGATTAATCAAGATGCAATCCTATATTTCAAGGCTATTTATCCACAATTTTTAGTTAGTGACAACAATGTGTGGAACATATTTGTTATATTTTTATTCTATTCCGGCACAATCCATTGTTAATTTTGTTATTTATAATTTCTCATCGACAAGATTCTGCAGGATTTTTTTTCCTAGGATTGAGAA
The DNA here is from genome assembly GCA_903798345.1 of Fraxinus anomala. Taxonomy (NCBI): domain Eukaryota; kingdom Viridiplantae; phylum Streptophyta; class Magnoliopsida; order Lamiales; family Oleaceae; genus Fraxinus; species Fraxinus anomala. The sequence goes on from CAIGRN010067011.1 coordinate 8,501, forward strand.
TTACTATCTAAATTGCCAACACCAACCGGACTAATGGTGGGAATAAATGACAACTCGAACTCACCAAACTAGATGGGACGTGGCCAGAACTAAGCCTTTTTTCTTTTTTCTTTTTTAAATCAGACAACCCTGCTTGTGGAATATTAATTAATACGAAAATAAACATACAAATTTTGAAGGTACAAGACTGATTTTGGTACTTTACACAGAAAATTAGATGGTGTTAGGTGATAATCCTAAAAATCTCGTTACTTTTGAGAATTTCAATTCATAGACGCTACGACAACGTGCTCTTCTGGTCTTCTTTCTCATTCAATATACTCATAGTCGAAGTCCAATATCCAAACTCTAGAATATTCTTCCTAACTCGCAGCTTCGATTTCGTAGCCTTCTTCTCCGTTTCTCCTCTTATCCCATCCCAGATCATACTTCCCTCATCGATCATGGTTGAAGAAAAAATGAGATGTATAAATAAAAGTCCCATATCAGTTAGACTTTAGTAAAGAAAATGTGCTACTCATCTAATATGTTAACTTTTGAAATATAATAGAATTCAATCCAAGACAAGTTTCATTTATTTGTCCTATCAAGTCAAAAGTTTCACGTCCTCAGAAAGAATAAATACATTTTGGGTATTTGTGGGCATGTGTCAAATGATTATTATAACATAGGGTGAATTCAAGAATTTAGTTACTGGTTGAAACAGTGATGAATTCACATATTATCGGTGTCATCATATCTGAGATGTCACATGACAAATTCCCTTTTTTTTTATATAGTCACACACGTCGACGATACGTCAACAACTCTACAATAAAATATTTTGCACATAAATTAAAAAAAATCCTTATTTTTTAACCACACATTCTCCAAAAAATCGTTATTCAAAATTTCATTTTTCAAAATAATTGCCATCCAATAAGGGCGTAATAACAAGTAACGCGCACACATACACACACACATCTACAATATTTAAAAATGAAAGATTGAGCAGAAACTTTGAATACCAATTTTACGCTTATATATTTAGTTATAAATCAAAAATACCCTTAACATCTATTGTATTTTATTTTAGAATAATTCTACTTGTACACAAAGAACCGAAAGACCAAAAATATGTACACCCTAATTATAATATTGCAACCATAGAATAAGCAGTTGTCGTATGGAGCGACAATAGTCTTAAAAAATAAGATAATACAATTGAAGTACTCATATAGGAAGAAAAATAAAGTCATATACATCTAAAATATAATGCCATTGACTCTACTCGACTAATTCAAAACATGACTAATTAAATAGGAATAAAAAAGTAGATGTTAGGAAAGTTTTAAACGGTTTAAATAATAAATGCATATAATTGAGTAGTGGACGAGTGGATACCACTTGTAAATCTTTCAAAATATACGAATAAAAATGACTTGATTCTTTATAAACATGAGCCAAACATAGGCACGTGATTCAAAGATCCGTGATATGCTTTCACTTGGTCCGGCCGAGCTACATTTGATTTCTCTATCGCCAATTTCAGTTTCTATTCAAGCATGAGAATAGAACAATTACACTAACTACTAATTTAATGTTATCAAAACTGTCATTTGAATTCATCTCCTATTAACTACAAACTTTAAGTGACTTTAAATGCAATAAAGTTCTCAAGAGAGTAAAAATTGGATATTACAGCCATTCTCATTGCATATAAATATCTAACCTCTCTATTTCTAATTTCTCAAATTGGGTTTCAAGCTCAGTACAAACACTTAGAAAAGAAAGATTCAGCCATTAGATTATACCTTCCAGTTCAAGAAAATGCCTAACGCCAGAACCATACAAGCAATTGTCCTTATATTTGCATGCATTTCGGCCATGTCTGCACCAAACTTTGCACAAGTATTTGGTGGAGGTTTCCCCACTGGCTTGTTCGGTTTTAACAGTTTTGGTCTGCCACAAGTTCTCCCGTGCATGCCCAATGTTGCAACCGTACCGAAGTGTGTCGATAAATTTCTGATGTCCAGCTTCAGCCTTCAACTTGAATTGCTTGGTCCTGAATGTTGCGAGGTATTATTGCAAGTTGATGAGAACTGTTTGTCAGCGATGATGATACCTGTGAATCCAACGTTTCCATCGATTTTCAAGAACTATTGCGGGTCGATACGGAATTGAACAATATAACAGGGTTACAGGGTGCTAAGAAATATTGCACGAAATATTAGTAATAAAGTTGTTAAACCTGAAGGGATGCTGATCCTTTTCCTCTTCTGCATTTTTTTTTTTTCTGAACTTATTGATTCCCTCTCTTCTGCTGTGGAAGAGATTGTTAGACGATTTAGAGACGGATAATTTTTCAGCAAATTAGAAGTAACGGTAGTTTTTTTTTTTGTTCTTAACTACTTGAAATGAATAAATCTCTGTCTTTGAGGAAAATTAGAGGTGTGAAATGAGATTGGTCGGAATATTGAAGCACGAGCTAACACACCGTCGATACGTAAAAGTTTTCTTAAAATTTTGTGGAAATCTGAGATCTTTGAATCCAAAAAATTCATAGGTGGAAATTGTTGTAGTTGTAGTGTACCATCAATGGATGTACAAAAATATATTTCCGGACTTTTTAACAATGAGAATAAGGAACATAATGACATGAATGAAGAAACGTCATGTAATGGCTTGCCATTCCAACATTTCTATCATTAGAAAAATACATCATCGGTCAAGGGACAATGCCAACGAAATTGTAATTTACTTTAATGCATTAGATAATGAAGCAAGAAAACAATTTCCATCTAACTGGTGATGCATCTCTATTAATAATACATAGAATTGTACCAACAATTTTAGGTGATTCTATCCATGTCACAAGACATGGCATGCTATTCACTACATATGGAACGCCAAGCTGAGAGTGCCAGGATAGATTAATGTTACGTAGCCCAAATGGCATTAACACTAATCTATATGACACTACTTGGTAGGTCTAATTAAATGTAGTCCCATAACACCATATTTAATTCAACTTATAATGCGTAAACGGGTGTTTTTAAACAAGTTGGGTAAAATAGCATCATTCGCCCGGATATGTTATAAAACTCAGTGACCGATGAGTTGGTTACAACATCTTTATGAGTTGAGAAAATTTTATGATGGTAAGTAAATATGAATTTGACAATAATAAAATGAGCCAAAGAGCGTTACATTCCTAAACTGTGCTGGATAGTACGAGCAAGTAGACATCAACGTTTAATTTCACAACATAAAGATCTTATTGGCGAATATTTGGACATCAACTATGAATCTTTTTTAGTAATTGAGTATGAAACATGCTAACACCAGGCTAAAACCTTAGTATCATCTAGGCATATGTATACATGCAACATTAATATATGAGATGCCTCCCTCCAATGTGAAAGGACGAGCCCTTAATCGTTTGACAAATTAATGAAAACTTAAAAGGCACTAGGTTTGTAGGACAAAAAAAAATACGAAGGAAAGAGACAAAAGATAGGGGAAACAACATTATGTGAAGCCCTCGTCGAAATGCGATATCTCACCATTCTATCGTTAAATCGAGCTGAAAATGAAGAAATTTGGATATTAGGTTCCAGCACAATGCTTCTCAATCTACATTTTTAAAATCAAGATTTAGTGATTAAGCAATGAATTGGATCCATGAGCTCGAGAAAATTTATATTGAATTATGATATCGGCCAATATGACTAAGATGCACGAAGTGTACCCCTCATAAGTTTGTATTATATTTTATTTTCATTATCAAATAGCAATGTCACGTAGAGCGACTTAGCTTATAAAATAATTAGCTTGTTTTTCAAGAGATCTTTCTTATTTTTATTGAACTTGTTGAGCTTTGAGGTTGTCATTCCTAGTGTGTTCCTCAAATTTATACTAGAGGAACTCTGAAATCCCATTCTTAATGGAGACTTCATGAGGTACTGCAGTCCTATAGTTTTTTTACTGGGAGGTTTTTTGCATTATAAATTAGTTGTGCTTATTGTGTATATATATTAAGCTATATGCTCTATTTGATTATCTCTTATTAAAATCGTTCTAAGTCACGAGAAAAAGTACTTTATTCTAATATTATATCATGCAATTAGTGTTTTTCTCACCGCTTTCCAACAAATTCCATCGGTGCGGGCCAACAATTGCATGGAATGAAAATGAATTTTTTACTTTTAACGGAGCCCTAACTATAACAAGGCAACCACTTGCCGTTATAAAGTAACAAATTTACTTAGAATTTTCACTTATAATACACATTTAATTAATGTATCCTTCAATTTAGAATATCTATCTCCCTTACAATTTATTTTTGTCTTCCTATACAAAGCAGAAAATTTAAAAATAAGACAGAAATCTCAAGTTATATAATAAATAAGACAGAGCTTTGGCATTTTTTATGGTTGAGTGCATGGTGACGGCTGGTGGGGAAATTAGGTCAATATTTAATATGATATCTAGCAATAATGCAAATAAATAAACAATATCATCTTTCTTGTGACAAATACTTTTTATAAATAAACCTTGAGACGACCACTTATTATGGTAAATAATAAATAAATAATAAAAATAAACATGCCTACATAATAAAAAAATAACTTTCGTTGCAAGTTTTTTTTTTTATATATATAGAAGCTTTATAACAAATATTAATAGTTCTTATTGACGGAAGTTGTAAGCTTCATTTTCCATCGTCAAGCCCTTCACCTATATCTGCAATAAAACTAAGCTCACGGCCAGGGGCGGAGGTAGTGGGGGGTTAGGTTGGGCTATAGCTCAGCCCTACGCCCCAGTCCATATAGAAAATTTAGAATAAATTGTTCAATTTTGACCCAAATATTTGTATTTGCTCCGCTCTAGTTTGAATTATACCCCAAGTCCAATGCTTATTTATTCAAATTTTGTTAAAGAGACTATATTTATTATTCACGGGCGTTGCTATTGCTTTTATTTAAAGTTGTGTTGTCTACTTCGTATGATGCATGGATCTTATAGTGGTTTCCTAGCTATTTTTTTGCGGCATTCTAAACTATGACTCTAGCAACTTGGTTAGACATTTTAGATCTTCCACTTATATTTTGGTAAGATTCGAACGATTTTAGTTCGACGATATATGGTTAAACATTCAACCATGCATTTGACAAATTTTATAAATCAATTTATATTATAAAATGAATAAATGGTAAATTTCATTTTCAACTGTACATTTATTTATAAATTCTTTCAACCATTCTCGACTCACTAAGAAGTCAAATTGTACGGAAGAAAACATTTGCATCTGTAAATATTTCTAATTAAAAGCTCACATATTTGCAATGGACAAACCCACATTAATTGTTCAAAATATTTCTACTCGGTAATTTCAGTTTCCATTCAAGCATAATTACTAATTTAATTGTAGAAACTGTCATACTTTAACCAATGTGGAAAATTTAAAACCTTTTCAATGTAAAATTTAAAAGACTATAAATGCAATAAAATTCTTAACGAAGGTAGAAATTATAAATAGCAAAGAAGAGAGAACAGTTTCAAAAACATACAAATTTCTCACTTCTTGTTTAAGCCATTTAAATCGAAAATGCCTAACACCAGAACCATGCAGGCAATTTCCCTTTTAATATTTGTGTGCATTTCGATGATGGCTGAACCAAACTTTGCACAACAACAGGATGCAAGTGAACTATATATCCCCGGCGTCGGTTTGTTTCACTTTCTGCAATGCCTTCGCTCGGTTGTAACCATCCCGAGGTGTCCCAAGGAACTGTTAATATCCATGTTGAACTTTGAAGTCGAATTACTTGGTCCGGAATGCTGTGAAGCACTCTTGAATGTTGATTACAACTGTTGGCCAAAGGCGTTGCCAGTGAATCCCTTTTTTCCAACGATCATCAAGAACCATTGTTTGTCGACACTGAATTGAGTAGTGTTACAGGCTTACAGCGTAATAGCTTCAAGAATCTTCAAAATAAGGTGGTTAAATTTCAGGAAAGGCATCTTCATTTTTTCTTCTGTGTTTTTCTCTTTTTTGGTTCCCTGAGATTCCAAGACAAATTTTCTCCAAATCTGAAGTAGTTAATGCCAGTTTCTTCTCTGTTCTTACCACATGATTGAATACATCAGCTAGGTTAATTTCAGTGAAGTTTCAAAATAATTTTAATCTATCGTTGAAATATTTCATTAGGATTTGCTTGAGAGTCTTTTGTTCACCGGTTTCAATTGGTTTTGGATTACACGGTTTATGAGATATTGAAAAAGCCGATACTTGTTAGTTTTTTAAATCACTGATTTTAGATAGTTCAAAAATCACCCAAAATCAATGTAGTATTTGAAACTTATTTCTAAACCCCAAATCAATGGTCTTACAAGTAAACAAATTACTTATAAATTATAAATTCACTTTTGTATAAAAATTGCTTATAAAGTAAAAAAATACTACTAATATGACAAAAATCACATATAAAATATACAACATTACTTAAAAGTAAAGTTCGCTTATATATAAAAAAATTATTTATAAATACGAAATAACTTATAACTGTGAAATTTACTTATAAGTAAAAAAGAACTTATAACTTAAAATTTTAATCCGAAGTAAATATTTCACTTTTTTAAGTTTAAAATTAACCTATATATAAAAATTTACTTATAAAAAAAATGTCACTTATAAGTACAAAAATTTTATACAAAAAATTATCAATTGAAAATTTCAGTAAAGGGTGTATATTTAATTTTAGTTTTAAAGCACTTTCAAAACACTGAATATTAATAGACTCCAAACATAGTAGACCTGTTTTAAAAACTACCCGAAATCGAACCCCTTATAAATGTCCAAAAACAATACATTAAAAACACTCATAATTGATATCTCAAAACTCCCAAACGTTATTGAAAAAGTTTTAAATATATATGTAAAATTATTTTATTGAAAGAATGTGTGATTAAAAATAAGTTTGCAAAAGAATTATTTTTAAAGAATGAAGCTCAAACAGGGGTTTCATGATTTTATTAACAACATCAAGGTAAAAGGTCGATGTGACAACGTTAAAATTCAACATGTGTGAGAACGATGTTAATAATCATCCCTCCATGACAAATCGCAACCTTAAATACCGCCTTTTTTCATTTAAGTCACAAACTTCAATCGCAAATCAAATCCAATGGCATATTAACCCTAATCCACGTTCCCTTCAATCGAAAGGAATTTCAAATTGGATGTATATATTATTTAGTTTGATGAGTGAAATGATGAGTTTTGACTTATATTTCGTAAACATAAGGAGGCAACCAAGCCCCCTAAGCAACGGCCTAGGGCGTCAAAATTGTGGCTTGGGCCTAGTCCTCAAAATTCTAATGGGCTCCTAAAAAAGAAGGGGTGAATTTTTAATTTAATTTAATTTTTTTTCTGTTTTGGTTACTATAAATGGAATTATTTTCTTCATCTTTTCCACTGCTTTCAATGAACTCGCGTGGAATCTATATTTTGTGTTCCTGTTTCCAACATAAATGCTGTGTCTCCATATAATTATTCTCTTAAGCCAACTAGAAAAATCCATATGAAGAAATGAAAACAAATAGAGAGAGGAATGTGGACTATGGTTCCTGACATATTTAGTCCTTGTTGGATCCCCATTTATTTCAATTTTTTTTTTCTATCTCTTCTTTTCAACTACGCTTTCTTCAACAAAATATTATTACATGTAATTCAAAATTTTTCCTTATTTCTTTAACTATATATTATTCATCAATCTGCTATTCTAAAATGCATTTTATACAAAAAAAAAAAAAA
>CAIGRN010067048.1:0-12583 GCA_903798345.1 Fraxinus anomala
AAAAAAACAGTGAGAGGCTAACTTATTAGATTATGCTTTTAGATTCTTCAGTTATCTATAATTAAAATATTAATATTAACTTTAATTAATTAAATTAATTCATTTTCTACTTATGGGCTACGTTTTTATTTGTAATTTTATAATTTATAATTTATAATATATGTTTATATCTTTGAATTTAAAATAATTATAGTGAGTACAATGTCTTAAAAAACATCTGATAATATTACTTCTTATTATTATAAAGTAAAAAAGGTTAAAGTTACGAAAGAATATTTTTACAATCAATATCCATTTTAATAATTGTATCCATGTACGCGTTAGATCATTTTTCTTTACAAAAAGCTCAAATGCCGATTTAAAATATTCAATAATTTTAAAACAAAATTTTACCACACTAATCTTATTATTCTTGTAGTTGATTCTTTCTAATAGCACATTTATAATCGATTTTTTTTAAAACACAGCAATAGACTTTGAAAGTGGTCACGAGCCAAACTCAAACAATGCCTGCCGATAAGAGTATGACCAGGGACACGAGATTTAATAAATTAATTTCTCTCTTGTTCCAAGCCAGTTAAAATTTTTGCATTGTCCCATTGGTTCCAACTTCCAACTCCAGATGTCACAAAATTCAAACAGGCACTAGGGTCAAATGGTCTCACCTAAATATACAAGTAAACACAAACCTTCTCCTTCACGTTTAGGTTCTCTGCGCTACGACATTCATCCCTAGCATGGATCTATTGAAAATGTGAAAGTGCAACTGCCGCCATACATTTTCAACAACTCCCCTAGACAAAGCATGATATGCTTGTTTTGCAGCTGTACGGCGTTCTTCCAGAATTTTGTCATTACAGAAGAGCTCGTTAACAGCATCTACAAGCTTTTCTCCAGAAATCTGCAAAAATGAAGCAGTACATTGGAGCTAACTCAAAAGGAGAGAAATATAGGAAAGAAAGTTCCAAGTGGTGATTAATTGAATCCATGAAGATATAACTTGATCTATTGCTTTTAGTTTCTTCTTCGCTACTTCTACCGATATTACTTCCACGTGCCACTCTGAAGTGTCCAACGAAGAGATATGTGCCATATGGTAACATAACTACATAATGTTATTTGGAGTTGAGCCTCATCTTAAGCATGTTGCAGATACGAATGAGACATCATACTTTTCTCTGTGCATTACATTCTCCAGATTCCACTTGTTGATCCTCTCTTTCTTGCATATATTTTTGAAAGGTAATAAAATTAGTGTACTTTGTCTATACCATCAACGCCCCCATTATTCTGGAAAATCAGGAACCCTCAAGTTGCAATGCTTGTTAATCAAGTTGAATTCAATAACCTGGGAGTCTCTATTTCCCACTACCTCCTCCATATTAATACATAAAATACTCTAATCCAAGCAACCACATCCTGTGATCATCAACTGCGGTTAGAAGCTAGCCTTGCCCTATTGGTACAAAGAGTGTGACTAGTGGAATGCAGCCACCCCTCAATGCAGGGGTGCCGGACTCATGGTTGAACCTTCCAAGATTGCCAGATACTCTGCAATGGAGGCTCCACAACATAGTAATTTTTAAATTTACATTTCACAATCTTGAAGAGATCTTCATTTATGTTCTTCTGCCTAGGGAATGAGCACTAGTTTGTGTCTGTGTTTTGCTCTCTCCAATGTACTACCAATATTAAATTGGCCATTGCTACATGGATTTTAGTGATGGAACTGCAAAGATTTCCATCACATTGCAATAATTTACTTGATCTCAAACTCCAAAAGAAAACAAATAAAAGTATAAAATGATTCAGTTGCCACATTCAGAACATAATTACTGTAGTGAACACATAGGAGCAAGTACCTAAACACAATACCCCCACCCCACCCACAAAATAATTGGAAAAAATGAAAGGTGTTGCTAATCACTGTGAGTTAATATGCAATAATATGAATTATGGTTCTCAATACCTGCAGAACTGACAAAGGGTTTAAACGTTGCATTTCCAGTGCCATCTGTGAGAAGTGGCCTATGTCATGACCTGATACATAGATAACAAGAAAAAGGAAAACTTAGAATAATTCGTTGGTGCCATATAAAGAAATGTGCAAGGTAAAACTCATGTAGAACTAACCAGTCAAAATAGCACAACCAGCTGCAGCAGCTTCTGATATATTATGACCAGCTGAACCCGGTAAGAAAGAACCTCCTACAACAGCTATTGGTGTCAACCTGTAGAAGTCTCTCAGTTCGCCTATAAATTACAAAGAAATATGACAGCTTTTTATTAATATCCCTGCTATAGCAAGTGGAGACAGAAAACATGCACAAATTTTATATTCTTAAAAGGACTGTGGCCATCTTCCTCTTGCAATACAAGCAATCTTTAAGTAACTCACGGTTATCTTTTGGAAATCCTAAGGAGGTCAGAGCCTACAGGGAAATAAAACTCAGAACATCAGTTTTTTCTTACATTTTAGAATGTTCTGAAGATTTTTTCTAATGTGAATGAAGAATGACAAAAGAAACCTGATGGATTTTCACAATTTCAAAATCAAACGGATGAGGGGAAGAGAACTTCAGAAGGGAAAGAAAAAGATTGTGTGAAATGAGGATAACTTTTTTTTTATACATTAATTTCAAAAATTTGCAATCAGCTGATCAACTAAATGAATATGAAAAAAGTAACGGGGTAAGAAACTGATGCAGTGGAGAACTGAGAGAGCCTAAGCGCAATAAGACCAGCATGGCTTGTACCTCTGTGAAGTGAATGTCTTATTAAAAATTTATATGCATATCAGTGAAGACTCAAATTTAGTTTAACAGAAAATCAATAGCATGAAACAAACTAAAGAAAATCATGTTTAAATAAAATCAGCAACAGAGGTAAAAACAAATCCTCATTCCAATAACTTTGAGGTCAACTGCATGAAGCGTTTCTCCCCCACAGCATTTAATCTATAACTAAATCTACAAAAAGATCTTGAAGAATCAAATGTTTTGCAATCACAGCATGCCATTTTAGTTTTGGTTTATCCCTCGTCCTCTAACCAATGCTACAAGTAATGAGATCACATTCAGTTCAGCAAAAAAGCCTCAATTATTATAATAATAAAAGATAACTTTGGAGGAGAATGCCTTTAAAGGCATGCTGGGAAAGTAAAAAAGTTAATGATGGCATCTGAACTTTGAGGTTCAACAAAAATTGTTTATCCAGGAAAGAAAGCGTGATGTTGAAAGTACATAAACCTAATGAGTCAACGATGTATATATTTGTTCCAGGCGTAAGCTTATCACGACGAGACCTTAATGCCACAAGAACTCCTTCCTTCTGCAATTTCTGTGTTATTAGAGCAAATGCCGTGGTAAGTTCAGCCTTCCATTTAAACAGTAAAAATTTGAAACAGGACTGGAAAATTGTGTTAAAAAGTAAAATTTGACAGCCATATGAAGTACAATTCATATAGATATGGAGAAGAGTAAGTAGTGTTTCTGTCCCTAGGAAAGTGATGACGTGGGGTTCTAAAAGTATATAATTACATGCAAATACGTGTCTTCATGAAATTGAAAGAGACCAAGAGTGTCCTTTGTCAAGCATTCAAAAGATCATTGAGATAATACAGTGTCAGCACAGCATATCAACGGGACGGTAATTTGTCTACAGAGAAGTTGCTCAAAGTATCTTCAGAAGCACCTCAACATCTAGGAATCACATCAGGGAACATTCTATCTTCTCGATCATTCACAAGAAACTAGAGATAATATAGCAAAGCAATCAGCAGGGCCATAACTTTGTTACAGAGAAGTTACTAAATATATCTTGAGCATCTCAAAATCTAGGAACCGAATCAGGGGACATGCTAGGAGGTGTGGCAATTTTTAAAATTCCCCTGCCCCTGTCTTGCCTGGCGTCCTGTTATGGAACCTGGCACTCGTCTAGTAGGTAGGGAGGGGTAAATTTATGAAGAAATATTATCAGTCAAATCTTCTCTGTAATAAAATCATACCAGAGAGATTTCTTGACCATGTTGTGGTTGTCGTGGAACAATGATAGTGACAATACCCGGATGCATTTGTTTAAGCACATTGTGAGCTCTTAGAATAACTGCACAAAAGTTTGAAAGCATTTAAATTAATACTATAAGCTTATTATTGACTGCACAAAAGATTGATAACAGAGAAGAAATTACATATCATGCTCATTGAAATTCCCAAATTTGGCGGCAGTTAAAAATACACAGCTAGTTCTTGTCTTGCACTTCACTCTTTGCGTTTCTTTCCCCTAAACCCCTCTACTCATCAAAACACACACAAAGATCACTTCAGATAGACTACCCGTGAGGTGTAAGGTGTTTTATAAAGTAATAGTGAAGTATGCAAAGCTATTTGTTATTCTAACATACATTACAGTCGACAGTTGAATTTAACGATAAGAGACACATCTTCTAATGCATATTTATTTTCATCTTGTATACACTAGCATGAGAAATAACAAAATAAATTCCTATTATGGAAAGTGACATTTCAATTGGGACCACCCAGAAAGAAGTCTTTACCCTCAAGCAAATTACTTTGTTCCTACATATCTCCTCCACATAAGAATGAGATGATAAGGCTAAAAGAATTAGGGTTCCATCCTACTTGGATAACTTCTTTCACTAACATATCTCCTTAATATCAAATCGCACAAGGGTCATCATATATCAGGTATCTTAAAAGCAATTACCCGAAATCTATAAACACTCACCATCCTCTTCACCCCTGTGTATGGATGAAGCCATCCACACCTTTCTATGAGCAAGCTCTACCTGTAAATCTTCCAGAATGCTCCTCTCTCCCTCAAGAATGCCAAAATCATCAATAGCTGAAAACAAAGCATCAAAAATAAATTCAGTAGACTCGTCGTCAAATGAAATGGAGCAGGTTTTAATGATCAAAAGGACAAACAAAATGTTTATAAGCCTCTATTTAGAAATAACTTATAAGCGGTTTAATATATATAAACATATAGAAATGAGTGGTGAATACGTGGATACTAATTATGGGTCCATGCAAATGTGTGTTTGAAAATGAAGTTTGTCCATTTATAAATCGGTTTGACCATTCATAAATTGACTTATAAAGTTTGGCAAACGGAGGTAAGTGATTGAAATGTAAAAGGCCAGCTTAAAGAACACAAGAAAAAGCTGTATTTGAGAATGGTGCACTAGATTATCAAAGAAAATAACAAGCTGGATCCAGCAAGGGGTTGATAAATCAAGTCAGCCAAAATAGAAAGTCATTGTGAATTTGACAATTGTTAAGGCATCTAACTAATTGGTAATTATGGCCATACCACATTTTAGGTCTCCCGAGAAGTTGATAATGAAAGGTGGAGCTTGCAACAGCTGAAATTGAATTCCTTGGTTTGTGCTCTATAACAAAATGAAAAAGAGTAGCAAATCAAAGATAGACAGGGATTTAACTCTTTATAAGACTGAAAATAAGAACATACCAGTGGGAGAATCAATGAAAATTTTGAGAGCAATAATCTGATCAATGGAAGAATTGCCGGTTGAGACCAATTTTGAAAAGATTTTTTGGACATTCTGCCATTTAGCAAAGTCAATGCAATCTGAAGAGAGAAAAAAAAGGTGTGAATTTAACTAATTATGAGAAGTAAAATATTACATGAAATACAAAATGTTATCTACAAAAATAGAACACCACTGATGCTGATCCCTGCAAAACAAGGGAATTAAAAGAATAACGAAATTGCTAAAGTTCCAGGAGATTATAATTAATAATCACAGTTTCTTAGAAACAATACATTAGCTTGGAAATAAGAAAAGCTTACACCATTCCTAGCGGCACCCATAATGAGATTTGGCCACAATTCACTTTCCAATAGTATGATTGCATTTGGCTTCCAATAACCAAGGAAAGCATCCATGGCGGTAGGTAAGTCAAGTGGAGCAAACTGGTTCATCCAGGTGCTAGTGTTAGGGGAAACTATCATTTAAAGTTTTATCTATGTACGAGGAGATAAAGTATCAAAACTTAGAAAACTGATAAACTTCCACCAAAAACTTGAGCTTCAACGTGCTGAGTGCTGACATATACACAACATTTCTTATCAATACGGACATCTGTGCGTATGTATGTGCGTTTGTATAAAGTGCCCTATGCCAATGAAATAGTTTTTCCCTCCCAACTGCGTTACAACTCAAATCGGAAATCTCTCGCTCTAGCTAAGTCTTTCTCAGCTTGATCTAATTAAGCATCATACAAACATGGAGTTGCTTTAGTTATTTAATGCTTCTAACTCTAACATGGATAAAAAGAACAAAAATGATAGATGAAACAGACTTTAAGAATCATTTTATTTTGACAATACAGTAAATTATCAATAACAGCGTGAATTATAATTCCATAGCAGTAACTAATATAGAGGTCGGATAGGAATTTGCTACACATGGAAAAGTAATAGGTCTACTCATCTGAAGTTTCTTTTGCACTTATAATGTTACACAATATATCGTAAGAACTATTCATCCTCATATGATTCCGTCTAATTATTTCACATTTTGACAACGTTCACTGTAGTAGCCAATCTTGTTGATGAGAACACTTAAAACATTGAATGGTATTGATGCATATGTTGTGTGAGATAGGGAGAGGAGTAGGAGTTGGGGGGGTGGAGTCGCACTTCATAGAAGTGGTAAAATACAAAAAGAGTGCAATATGGTCTCACAAGTGAGTACTGATAGAACTTAAAAATACAAAATGTATTGAATGCTAACTCATTTAAAAGTATATCTCATTTGATTAAAAATCTCAGCTTTAATATGATTTTTTTTTTTTATCTATAATGATTAATGAGAAAGCTTAAGTATAAATGTTAACATTAATTAAAATATTGCAAAACTTACTAAGAGCCAGTTTGAACCCCATTTTTTTTTTTTTGGGACAAAAATGCATTTTGAAATAGTGAATTGATGAAGAATGTGTGGTTAAAAAATAAGGAAGAACTTTGAGTTTGCGTATAATATTATTTTATTGAAAAATGTGTGGTTGAAAATAAGAGAGAAAAATGTATTTTGGAAATAATGGGTACCAAACAAGGGCTAATTTTAAGCACCTGATATTTGACATCGCTCGGAAGCTGGTTTTTTATCACTTCACTGCAAAAATAAATGAAAAATCCGAAGTAAATAAAATAGAATAGATGTGGAAAACAGCCAAAATTTCAATTTCCATCAGCATCAATAAGGAATAGAAAAATACATACACAAATGTGAATAACTGTCATTTCTTTAGGCGGAAATTAATTAACTGGCAATAAATATACAGGAAAACCAATTTCTGCCAGCTCTATCAGCATGTACGGTTCTGCAAACGATATTGAGTAAGACTCATCTCAACATAGTAACCTTCGAAAACAACACAATTCTAACATGAACCCTAAGATTTGTCTTTTAACCATATACTTGTTCAAATCATGTCAGTGTCACTCCCAAATGCCTAGCCAATAAATTCCAGAAACCATTCTTCGTGCGAAAAAATGTTATTTGTTTCTTATTGTCAACCTAGATTCCTCCAAGTGCTTCCATCTTTATTGCCACTGGCAATGAACCAAAACGTTTTGCTGCAAGTCACTCATACAGCATGTTATACTACCTTGTGTAATATCACATGTTCCCGTGAATGAACCACATAATGTTCATACAAGGAGAGCTACTCTTTTATCCTAGATCTTTCTAGAGGAACTAGGATCCACGATTAATGGACTAATACTTTCATGTATTGCATAATATTAAGATTAATTGTTTTACCGAAACATCCTCCTCTTTTTTCCGTATCAAATAGGAAAATGACACACATCAATTCAAAAACCGTGAGACAAGAAGTTCCGAGGATGAATGAAGGGTCAAACTCACAAACACGATAATCCACATCCAGTGTTAAAAGGGACTCTTGAATTGCATGCTAAAGAGCTGTACAGTTTTAGAAGATGTCAGTGTGTCTGCTAGCCCAAATTCTCTAAATCCTCAGAAAACTAGATGGCATTCAGACGTTGTTAAGATTGAAAGACTTTGAACTCACCTTAGGATCCTAAAATTTCACAGTAAATCAGTTGACACCATTGTCTCCATTTCGTTCCTCACCTCCAAATTGTGTCTCCTTCTACCCAACCCCCACTATACCAGCCCACCTAACATGTCTTCTCCTTCTCCCCTTACCATCCCTTGCTGCCTCTAATTTTCCCACACCTGTCCCCTCCCCCTCTCCCCCACACAGCTCCCTTGAATCTTGATTTCCCCCCTCCATTGCTACCTTGGGAGGTGAGGAAAGAGGGAAGGGGGCAGGGCAGCAGGGATGCAGGTGTGTTAGAAAGTGGACATATATCACCTTTACTATGGTAGAAAGGCCCTTCCAAAAATTTTCCTTCACATATTAGCATGGCCTACAAATTCAAGTTTAATCCCTTTTTCTGTTCAATATCAGTTTTCACACTTACACGACAAGGCTTTCAGAGTAGACTCATCTGATTCAGTGTGTGCTTTTGGACATGATTTGCTTCAAAATTCAAACATCTCACTTTATTACTGGTTCTGTCATCAGTTACATACACAAGAAAGGTAAGAAATCAAGTATAACAAAATTTATCATATCCATTCATTCCCAATACGCACCAAAATTAATCCCAAAAGCTTCTAATGTCAGGGTGGTGCTTGAATAGCTTAACATTACATAACTGAACTATAAGAGCATCTCTGTATGCAGCATTCCACAATGAATCATTAGAAGTTTCAAAGGAATCTAGAACATCGAAGAAGTTCAATACTTAAGCCAGAGCATATATGCAACATGGCTTTAAAAAACCGGATTGAGATTCCCCTGAGAATTAGGCGAGCAAAAAATGCGTCAAGGCACTGATTCTGAGGCAGTTTAAGGGGGCATACACCTTGAGTGAGTTATACGCCTCACAGCATCGCCTAAAGACTTGTGAGGCACGTGCTCCTTAATTCTCCAAACTTAATTACTTTATTTTTGGCGTGTGCCCATAAAAATTTTGATTTTGGTTATAGTCCATTGCCCGTTAAAACATTAAAAAAAAATGTTTCTCATATATCTACTTTGGGAATACTCTACTGACCCTCTAACTAAAATAATAGTTTCTTTTGTTACTTTATAGAATTTTCTTTTATATGTTTGCACACTTTAAATCGTTATATTATGAATTTATTGTTTACGATATTTTATGAGTTTATTTTGCATTTTAATAATTTTTTGGCATTTTTTGGTTTACAAAGTGGTTCATGCCTCAAAATGCCACGAGGCTTACTCCTATTAAAACATTGATAATCTGTATTCTAGAATAAGGAAATTGACGTAGACTAATAACTAATTTAACAGATAAATTGTATCTTTTGTTTACTAAAATTGACAAATGACAATACAATCAAGCCAACTACTTTAGTGCAAGCCTCATCCATATAAATCCAGACAGTCGATACAGCAGCTCAAATTCCATACAAATGACAATACAATCAAGCCAACTACCTTAATTATTGCAATTCATTTTCACATGACTGCATTCTCATTCTCTGTGAAACATAAATTTTGAATGTGTCAGTCGTTAGTTCATAAAATGCCCAAATCCAAACAATAGCCTATCTCCATTCTCCCATATCTCAGGACCCCCTCTTTATTTTAAGAGAATAACTTTAATACTTTCAATGTAACTACTAAATTACACAGTCAGCACCACAATCGTTCTAATTAATTCAAAATCCACGATAGCAATCAATCTAAGGAGAACATAAAACACAGAACCAATAATCTAGTAGCACAAATTTTCAATGATTGCATCAGAAGTTTTCCTTTCATATTTAATTTAATACAAGACA
Source organism: Fraxinus anomala (assembly GCA_903798345.1). Classification (NCBI taxonomy): domain Eukaryota; kingdom Viridiplantae; phylum Streptophyta; class Magnoliopsida; order Lamiales; family Oleaceae; genus Fraxinus; species Fraxinus anomala. Next base: position 9,893 of record CAIGRN010067048.1, read on the forward strand.
AACAACAAAAAATTCAAATAAACAAAGTACTCAAATCAATTTTGGCCTCACAATGCTGAAGTAGTTGTGGTCGTCATCAAGACAGTAACTTCAGGCCTCCTTTCCACGCAGCACTTTATGATAGGAATAGCTGCCATTCCTTCACCTATTCACAACCACAGTGAATATACATGTCTCAGACAAATGGATCGAAGTTACAAAATGAATTTAGAAAAACACAATTACCTAAAGAGACAGCATGGAACCAAATAAGAGGGCCAGGAGGACGGCTGAGTGAGGGGCGGCCGAGACGTTCCCGCCACCGGAGGGGATGTTCGCGGCCTCGAAATTTGCGCCAACGTAGATGTACGTATACTAACGGCGACAAACCATAAGTTAGGGCTCTGTAGAATTTATATACTAATTCACCGCACTCACTCGCCATTAACGGCTACTTGCTTCTTTCTTCTACACTGCATAGTTCAGTGGGGTAAAATTAAAGTTAAAACAGTAAATAAATAAATAGTTAGAAGCGGGCGGGTTGAGTCTGGACGGATTCGGGCCACCGCCACTAGGAATATGTTGGCTAGCTAAAAAGAAGAAAAATTACTTTTATTATTATTATTATTTTAATTTCAATGTTCAAATAGTTTATTCTTTTTTGTATTTTTGAGTCAACAAAATTACTTGTTATTTTACTGTCAAAATATATACTATATCTTTTATAACTTTAAATGATAAAAAATTATTTATTTCAAAATTCTTAACATTTAACATTGATTATCCATTTTTATGGAACGCGGATGTTCAAGTTATATCATTTTTCTTTCCGTAACGTTTAGAGTGGTGGGCGATGTTGAGTGACTTGTCGTCAATTAATTATAATAATGTGTATTTTAATTTTTGTTTTCGTTTGTCACATTAGCGAATTTGTTGAATTTTCTAATGGTGAGTTATTGAATGATGGATGAGATGCAAAATTCAATAGCCATTTGAAAATTTATCTCTAGAAGAGAGGTGGGCGTGTTGAGTTACTTGTTATAGTGGAAGATACATTTAAGTGGGTATATAAAACAAAATGAATAATGGACATTAAAATATATTTCACTAAATTGACATGTCCATTGTATATATATTTTTATCTCAACAATAAAACTTTTTAACCTTATCGCGTCTGATAGATTTGAGATTATCCTCTATCTTAATGTATTAATGCGAAAGTATATGAACTAATGAGTGGCATTTAAGAATTTGCGATATAACAAAAACTAATCAAATAACATTTGTGTTGAATTATCTTGCTTAATTACCTTGAAAATTCCACATAACACATTTATTATACTTGTAATTGTTTCAAGCTCATGTATTTGTAATGAATAATACTTTCTAGCACTATTGGTGCTAAAACAACATCCTTTGTGATATGTAGATGATATTAAATGATAAATCCAATTAAATGTGGCGTCATGAAACTCATTTAGTTGGACATTCATGTGCTGCTATATAAAATGGTGTTTTAGCACAAATGATGTTATATAACATTACTAAATTGTAATTAGTAGTAATCAATCTGCTAAAATGGTAAGAGCATCTCTAATGTAACACTGTAAATCATTATACATGTGTTAAGCAAAATGAGTATGAAGAGAAGATTAGCAAAATGAGTATGGAGAGAAGATCGTACTTTCTTTCGAAATTGCTTCGATTGTTTTTTCATGTAAAGCAAATCAAAATCTACTCAAACAAGTAGATACATATATAGAATGGAACACAAAAGCTTGTAAGAAGAATTCTTGAAATTGCTAAAAATAACACATAAATAAATAAATTCTTCTATTTAAGTTAAAACTTCTAGATAATGATTTAATACGACGGTAAAGTGCATAAAGATTTTTACACAATACTTCTATTAAAAAATAAATGAGGTTTACTTGTCTCATTGTAGTTGACCTTTCATTCAAATTGATTTATTACATACTCATGCTTTGTAATACATACATTGCATAATTTTATTAAAACTAGTTTTCGATCATCTTTTTGTAGTTAAAAATTATATTCTCAAAATGATTTTATTATAACCAATACCTTAAATCCATGTGTAGAAGGCCAATTATAACATATATACCTTAAAAATAAAAACCCTTAAAAATTTCAATGAGAAGCTACCATTAGTGAATTGTCTAAAAATAACTTAGCATAATTTATTCTAAATGTTCATAGTACAATTGTTTAAATACGGAGGATACAATTCTAAAGCAGGTGAATTAATAAATCGTTACTCTCGCATTTATGGAACAAGTAATCTAGAATTATATTCCTTCTTCCATTGCTCCTACCGATACAATACTTAGGGCATGTTTGAACCCCATTTTTTTGGGTTAGAATGTATTTTTAAATAGTAGATTGATAGAGAATGTGTAGTTAAAAATAAGAAAAAATTTTGGATTTGCTCGTAATATTATTTTATTGAAGAACGTGTTATTGAAAAGAAGAGAGAAAAAATATATTTTGAAAAAAATGTGAATCAAACAAGGGCTTAATCAAAAAATTTCTTCAATTTCATTGATGTTGGGTTTTGATACCCAATAAATCCTGGGCGATGATGTAAACCGATGTTGGATAAGTTATATATCGACACCACAATTACTCGGACCAATCCTATAACCTACTTGGGCCATTTGAAGTAGCCTAACGTTATTAGTGTTGCTCATG
>CAIGRN010067051.1:0-14850 GCA_903798345.1 Fraxinus anomala
CGTCTACACTTGGTCAAAAATTCTTCTCCATGAGGATATTATACATACACAGTGAAGGGCTTATCCCTTTAATATCTGCAATGGACCATCCATGGGTGTCTTATTATCCCTCGGTACCCGAAGTAGCCTCTCCTTCTCCACCTTGTTGACTAAATTTGAGATAATTACTGGGAGTATAGAGGACTCCCCAAATAAGCGTATCGGAGATGAAGTGGTAGTGGCTTGAGTTTCAATTTAGGAGGTTGCTAAATGGATGGTAGAGGCTTAGTAGGACCGGTTCCCAACTCCTCAAAATGACATTTGCAAGCGTATGGTAGATTGGTCTTTAGAAACCTTGTACATGCTTCAATCTCAAAAGAATCAGTGTGAGTAGATGATAATGTACAATGCATGCCTCATATGCATCGGTTATGTAGTAGAAAAGTGTCTTGGACCACCTTCTCAATTACATCTATCTAAAAACAATTGAAAGAAATTTGCTCTTCACCAAGTCTCAAAATTCTGAACATCAATAAAAGCTCTTCCTGTAGCTAAAAAAGGTCGGCCCAATATAAATGGAACATCCTTGTCTTTCCCATGTTAAGAATGAGAAAGTCAGGTGGGAAGATGAATTTTTCCACTTTAATCAATACGTCTTCAATGATCCCTCTTAGATGAATAAGGGATATCAGCTAGCTGAAGAGTTACCTTAGTTGCTTTAGCTTTTCCCAATCGGGTATCCTAAAAATAGAAAGTGACATTAAATTAATACTTACACCTAAATCGCATAGTTTTATCAAAATGTCAATCTCCAATTGGCTACAACTTTGGAGGTAGCTTTTAACTTTGGAGGTAGCTTTTCTGAATTCTGGCGCTGCACACTTTGGAGTGGCTAGGCATTTGAACGAGTGCATCGGCGAATGAAATGTTTATGTGGAGTTTCTTGAAGACCTCAAGAAATTTTGTGTACTGTTGATCCAATTTGTGCTTTTTCAACCTCTGTGAAAATGGAATAGGAGGCTCGTAAGGATTGATAAGAGCGGTTGCCTTAACCTCGTGGTGTATCCGAACTCTCCTTAGCAGATGCTTCTGTTGGTTGTTCCACATGCTCCTCATTTGAAGAAGGTATTGTTTCCTTACTCGCAACCGACCTCTTGACATGTATTTCAGGTAATTGCACCCCGCTTCTGGTTGTAATAGCCTTGGCATGTTCCTTAGGATTGATTTTTGTATTGTTGGGTAATGAACTTGGTGCTCTACAGTCATAGAAAGTGCCATCTATCCCACTTGAATCTCTAGATTTTTAATAGTAGCACTGTGATCTTGGAGAGTTGTTTCAAACTTACTAATGAACTGATTATTAGTTTCCATGTATTGATTTGTTTTTTCCATAAATTTCTCTTTCAACTGAAACTTCTTCTCCTGCAGCTGAAACTGACCCTGCGGCCTATTCTAATTCGGATTAGCTCAAGAGAAATTTGGGTGCTTCCTCTAACCTAGGTTGTAACTATCGAAATGTAGATTATTATGTTGAAGTTGTCCCCATTGTACAAAATTCACTTGTTCCATTCCTTGTGCTAGAATAGTGTCATCTGTTGTATTATGATCTGCCCGACACTCTTCACAACTGGCGTCTTGGCTTGTGCTTCATTGGCTGTATAATATGCTTTCCACCTTATGAAATAATGAATCTATTTTCACAGATAAAGCTGAGTAAGCATCCACCTCGTATAGACCCGACGCTTTCTTTTGAACAACTCACTCAGAAGCCCACATGACTGAAGTAGTCACTTCTCAAATAATTTAAAAGCTTCGTCAATCGTCTTTGTAGATTAAGAGCCGTTAGACAAAGACTCCACCATACATTTGAAAGATAGAAGCAATCCCGCATAGAAATATTAAACCTAGAGTCCTTTGCATATAATAGATGAGGACACTTCCAAAGCATGTTCTTGGACCTGTTCCAAGCTTCATCAAAATATTTTGATTCACTTTGCCCGAAGATAGATACGTCATGCTTCGACTTCACTATCTTGTCTAGTGGGAAGAATTTTGTGTAGAACTTTTGGGCTATATCATTGCACGTACTGATACTGACGATGGATTGAGAATCTAACCACTCAAGTGCTTTATCACTCAAAGTGTCTGGAAACTCTGAAATACCCTAATATCGAAAATGTTGACACATCTCCAAGAATCGAGAGACGTGTGTATGTGGATTTTCTTCTGCTCTGCCATAAGACTGATGTCCATTCTGGAATAGATGAATAACGTTGGTCTTCAGCTAGAAATTAGGTTGCCCAAATGGAGGGTAGACAATGCTGGATTGACTTTAAATGATCTGTGGTGTCATAAAATCTCCAACAAGTATATTTCCCTCATCAACGGCTTCTTCTTCATTGACTTGAACTATCAGATTCTTTTGCTCATTAGCCATTTGTACTTGCTATTTTTTGTCTTTTTTGCTGTGCTGCTCTTCTTCCCTTTGTTTACAATGAAAGGTGCATTCGATTTCTAGATCAACTAGAATCAATTCACCGTCAAGTGACCTTCGCATACAAAACTTGAAAGAAAAACAATAGTAGCACTCAAATACACTAAAATGGAAGGAAATAAATAACTAAAAGTGTTTGAATTAGCATAGAAGTAAATAAAATCAAACTAGACTCAATTCCCCGTAGCGGCGTCAAAAACTTGTCACAAAAATATATTTTGAATTAAAACCACCGCGAGTATACAGTTCATTAACAAGTAATAAAATGGATTTTGAGTTCAAGTATCGTCCCACTGAGATTGATTAGTTCAATTTTAATCATCGCGACCTTAACCGAAATAAGAATAATATGATGTGTTTATGACTAAATTATACCTAAATTAATCTACTTATGCAATTGTGAGTGAATTAACTAAACTACATGTAAATTATTTTGAATGCAAAACTAATGTGTTTAATAGATGACAAACGCACTAGAATCCCGAATTCTCATCCAATAATCATTTTTAACCTTAGTTTTACACTTTGACAACACGGTTGAATCTTGACGAATCAATGTTCTTATTTTATTTAACAATCTCTCTCCAGTAATGTTGAACCTACACTCATAAATGACCCGACTATATTTCTATAACGAATGCGAACATACAAGAGTGCGTGAATTTTTATAAACACTTAAAGATTCACATAGAGTATAACGTTATATTTCTATCCCCTATCGAATCTTATGACAATTTATACATGTCGAACCTATTTCTCTTCTTTCGATTGCATAAAATAGGCCACCATTTTTATACAACTACCATGCACAATAATTGTGGAGAAAAGAAAATCATATAAGTCATTAAATATTCAAAAACGTGTTTTTAATGTCAAGAATGTAAAACTAAAGATTAAAAATTCATATTACATGGTTCATCGCTCTCGTAGCACAAAGAAAACTAGCCTCATGTTATGTTAAAGAAACAAAAGAAAAAATGAAGAACCGATATCACCCAAATAAATAATAAATCTTGAATTGAATCTTCGAGTTTCGGAATCGATCTTCGTGTTCTTGACTCCTTTTATGCTCCCAAAATCTCTTAAAATATGTTTCCATAAGAGTTTTATTCAAATCTCTTAAAATACGTGGTACCCAGTTTTGGACGGCCCTAGGTCTTTAAAAGACGTAAAATTTGGTTCCATAAGAGTTTTATTCAAATAAGGAAACCAGAATTTAACCTTTGAAAATGCACTATGTGACCGCATGTACAAGTCCATGCGACCGCATAGATCAATGAAATTCACTCTTTCAATTCCCTGAATCAAACCATGCGATCGTATGGTATTTGCACTATGCAACTGTTTAGCTTAAAGTAAAATCCACAAGTTCCGTTTCTTGATTTTGGGTCATCTTTCGACTATTTGCACTTTGGTCCCTGAACTTTTGTTTTCTTTCATTTTAGTCCTTTTTCACTTCTTTTTCATAAATTCCATCGTGTTCATCAATGTTATCTTACAAAACATAATTTATATAGAATTAAGCCATATTTCGATATAGTTTACCAACAACTGTCCATATTTCTTAATAAAAATATGCAAGTGATATTGTCCATCCCATTTGTGCTTTGTACAATATTGAGTGTACAGCATACCCACAAGTCAACACAAGAAGACTCATGTGTAAAGCTCTATTGGACAAGCCTTCCTCTTAGGCTGGTATAGATTGCATATTATGAAAGGCTTAAAAAATGTAATTATTTGGCTCTAAAATCTTGACTTGGCTATGCTTGGAAAATGCTATTTCTACCTTCATTTTAACTCCAATGTGCTTGCTAATAATTTCATTCATTCCATTGGCACCAAAAGAGGAAGAGAGGTATGATTATCTGTAATTGACCCGCTTTTGGGGAATGATCAGCAATATCCAAAATTGGAATGCCATCGTAGGAGCAGTATATGGAGGATATTCGTGTTGCAGTAGGCAACCCTGTTTTACTATTTCTCCTTGAATTAGCATATGTGAAATGGTTTTTTATGATCTATAACATTAACATTTTATTGTCATTAGGAAGTTCCATTTCTGTAGGACTTCATCCACTTGAATCCAAGAAGTAAGGTAGTGTTTCTCCAGGTAGTTAAACATGCATTTTAGCATAGTATTCATTAGGAATATGAACAAAATAATTATGAAAATTCTATTTAATTATTAGATCTTTATTAGAGTCGAAAATTGAAACATGGATCAGACACTTTCCAAAGTAAATAGCAGGGAACAGTGTGCATCTATTTTTGCCTTTCATGTTCTTTGAGAGAAAAGGGATGGGCAGTTGGGGGTAACTTTTAGGATTACAAGTTTATGGTGTTTGAATTCTGATAAGATTTATCATCATTATCTACTGTATAAAATCAGCTTATGAATGCTAATTGAGTTTGATTAGATAAATTAGTGTTGCTCGTGAGACATCATTTGGTGGCTGGAATCGGTATTAAAACTCTTGCAAGCATTTAGGTAGAAGAAAAACAAGAGCCCCAAGTGTGATTTATGATTTAGGCATTGTTAATGCTAAATTAAGATTATATTGATTAACATCAAGACAAAAAAAGGAAATAAACTTGTGAACGGTTAAAAAAATCAGATGAACATGATCAAGTACAATTTTTTTAAAAAAATTGCTTAAGGGAAAAAAAAAAGGATAATTTCATTATGGAAAAGAAGTTTCAAAAATTAGAGGTATTAAATTTTTTTGGATATGTGCTTGCTAAATACCCATGACCATTGATATCAACTTGATGATCACAATGATGGTAATTAATAATTCATCCACATACGTGATGAGTAGGTATATATTGATGGTTCGTTAGTTTTAGTCGACTACAGAAATCAATATTTTACTATGATATATGGAGATTGGGATATTATTTTGCAATAAGTTATTGTATCTTTGCAATGTGGGGTGTTTAATATAGATACCACCTCCCATTTTATTATTCCAGTTGAAAATTGACTTTTGAAAAGTGTTGAAAATAGAATTGTATAGTTGCATGTGAAATGCAAGAGATCAAGCATATGCTCAAATGTGTTACTAAAAGACAATATTAAAATTTTACATGTTTATCTTATTATACTTAACATGACTTTGATATTTTGAAATGTTTTAGAAAAGTTGCATATGTGTAGGCAGAGAATAAGAACTTGCAAATATTATGGTACCAAATTATTATTCAAGAGGGACGTGAATAAATTGAAGTCCATTGACATATATATAAATCATCGAGTGGAATGGGTTTAAGCCTATAAGGAAGTCACTTTCTGGAGTTACCCAACTTCTACGATTGGAGATTCCATGAAGAAAGTTCAATGTGGTAGAAACAACAAGTATTGCGTGACTTAAATAGCACTATTTTATTTGTGTTCATCCCTATAGTGATAATGCTAGTAATAATGTGATGTCAGGAAGGGTTTAATCTTGAATGAGTACCGAGGCAACAATTCTCTCGAGCTGTGGATCACACACACACTTAGGAGACTCACACATATGTAAGAGTTGCCATGAGACCTTAGCTCTGTGATTGGAATATTCTTTAGAGACTCTTACTAAAATCAAGATTAGAGCGCATGGCCATTAACCACGCTACCCACTATGAACTGAGTCTAAATCAATATTGTATGTGGAAAAATTGAAGTTTGGCCAAAGGGATATGATTCAAGGCTTAGTCCATTATAGCGGCCTCAAATGAAAATTGTTATCACTAAGTGAGCTTCAAATCCAAAAGACACCTACACCTATTGTACAGTATTATGTTGCCACTATTTATTTATTTTGAAAGTCTAAAATTTGTTGGGGATTGTTGTAACATTTAAAAAACAAATAAGTTTTAAATTTCCAAATTAAAGTTAATTTTTAATTTTCAGTTTTACTTTAATTTAATTTTCAGCTTTGGATTTAATTTCATATTTAATAAAAATAAAAAACTTAATTTATAATGTAACATATACTTAAATATTTGAATGAATGTTATGAGTTAATTAATTTTACATTATTGTGGGGTTGGTTTTTTCATTTATAAAAGGAATCATTTAGTATTTAATCTAAAATTGAAAATTAAAAAAGATTTAGTTTGGAAATTTAAAACTTTATTTTCAAGTTATATGTTACAACAACTTCTTGGTCTATATTTTGACCTCTTCAATTGAGCCAACTTCAGTAATTCACAAATAGCCAAACTTTAACAAATCTCCACCTAAAGATGAATTCCACCTCTTACACAAAATCCAACTAAGATAACCTTAATAATTGAATGCCAATTGAGTCTAAGCAATGCTTAACAGAATTACCTCTAGTATCAAAGTTACTCGAATTATTACCACGAGCAACAAAATTACAAAACAACTCAACAATCACCAAACGGGGCAAAAGCACACCCTGTAAAAGAATCAACATTACAAATTACTTCTGTAGAATGTTCTTTGCTAGACTCAGTACCTTCAAGTACATTTAAGTATAAGTAATTAAATCAGCTTTTTTGTACCTTTGTATTCTTCAACATAGACCCTAAACCAAACTCCAACAGTATTGTATCAAGCTGAATTCTTTATGTGCATATTCTTCTTGCAATAGTTACGAATTTGATTATTGAAATTAGACTTCGATATGTCGCTTACATAACCACCATCAACAACAAGGGCATCTCTATGAGCCTCAGATCCAACAAGGTGTTTTATCTTCTCCTTTCAAAATAAAGTATCATATACTTCTTCAACATGAGAGTATCACAACTATTTATCGTATCTTTAAACGACATATATGAAGCAGACAACAAATACAATAAAATAAACCCCAAACCCACTTCATCATACTCAATCTACAAGGTTTCTAAATCAGCGACAATTTCTTTAAAAATACTTAGGTGGTCTACAAGTGATATACCTGCTGTCATGCTATGAGAATACAAACGCTGCTTCAAATACAATTTGCGGTTATACTCTTCATCATGAAATAATTACTCCAACTTCAACTATAATGTAGCTGCAGTTTTCTCCTTTAAAACGTCCAGAAGAAAGATGAAGAAGAATTTGTGATAAGACCTTTTGATCTTTACATTGTTTCTCCTCCATCGACCAATTTAACGATATCTTGTCAAATCCTTACAAAGCATTGTCAATCCATCGGGGTAAGCATTGCTCGCACCTTCACCTACCACGATGAAAATCTAGTGCTACAATCGAAAAGTGAAATATCATACTTTATGGTTGCCAGCACAATAATAAAACCTTGAACAAATTAAACCTTAAGCTCTGATACCACTTATTAGTAAACTAACAAGAATTACGCATGCAATGATACCACTTGCTAGAAAATAAGTACAAAATTATATGGTACAATATGAAGTAAAGATTAAAACACAAGAGGAACAAAAGAAATTTGGCAGACGAAAGGAGAATCCACTATAATATGGAGAAATAATACAAAGATATTGTATTTACAATATTTTCTAAATTATCTAATTTTTAAAGAATAACCAACTATATATAGGATATATGTTAAAACTCTAATAATAGTCCTAAGGATGGAAAAGCGTCAAAAAAAGTGTCAAAATGTGAAACAGATTGTGGTCGAATGTCACCGTCGCTGATTGCCACGTTGGTGGGAAGCGAGCAGCGGAAGCACTGCTCAAGCCATAGACTAGCGTCGCAGGTGCTAGCTTCCTATTTTGCATGCTCGAGTGGGAGCTTGGCACTTAGCTCACAGGAATATGACTAAATCACTTCTTGGTCTATATTTTGACCTCTTCAAGGCCCACTTCTACTAATCCACAAATACCCAATAGAATTTGGGGGAAATGCAATACTTTCTTGACATAGAGATACACAAACACAAGGAATTTTTGTTTGCCAAAGAAAGTATGCTAAGGAAGTTTTAAGAAAGTTCAATATGGAAAATTGTCAACAAGCAAGCACTCCCTTAATTTAGAATGCAAAATTGATGAAGGAAGATGGAGCTAAAAAGATAGATGCTAGAGTTTATAGAAGTTTAGTGGGGGTGCTTGTTGTATCTAATAGCAACAAGGCTAGATATTACATTTGTTACAAATTTATTGTCAAGATTTAGACAAGAGCCAAGTGAAATTCACTTTCAAGCACCAAAAATGGTTTTGAGATACATTAAAGGAACTAAAGAGTTGGGAATTTGGTTTAGAAAGTCTGAAATTCTGAAGTTGATTCGTTTTACTAATAGTGATTGGGCTGGATCCTCTGAAGATATGAAAAGCACCTCTAGTTATGTGTTTTATATTGGTTCAAGTGTTATTTGTTGGAATTCAATGAAGCAGAAAATTGTAGCTTAGTCCATTTTAGCTACAAATCAAGCACTTTGGTTGAGGAAAGTGTTAGAGGATCTCAAGCACAAGCAAGAAGAAGCAACAATCATCTATTGTGACAACCAGTTTGCAGTATCTATGGTGCAGGATCATGTGTTTCGTGGAAGAACCAAGCATATCAAGATCAAGTATCACTCGATCAGAGAAGCATAAGAAGAAAAGGAAGTAGAGCTTGTAAATTGTAGTTCAGAGGATCAAATGCAGATATTCTAACCAAATCCTTACCTAAAGCAAGGTTTGAAACACTTAGAAACAACCTTGGTGTTTCCAGGAAAAGTGCCAAGGAGGAGTGTTGAAGTTACATTGACACTTTTTCTGTAAAAATATCTTCTGTTTTTGTACTTTTTATCAGCTTGAAATTAGCTAAATTTAAGGATAAAAGCTGGTAGTTTTTTTCTAGAAGCTTGACCAAAATGTGGTTATGCACGTTTTATGGAAGCTGTTGTGTTAGGTAAAGAGTTGTTGACTATTTTTACTGGAAACTTCTTGTAATCTCTATATAATAGGTATTATGAAATACATTAGTAGTTGTAGTTTTCTTACAAAATATTAGCCTCCATCTTCTTTGTTTAAAAATCTTTTAGTTCCCTTTGTAATTTACGATTCCTCGTGCTTTATCTTTGGCTTGTACTATCACTTTCAATAAGACTGAGGTTTGGCATATATAATTAGGTTATCCTAAAAAATTGATTTTATCTTATTTGTTAAAGCATGATTTTCTTGGTAATAAAGAACAGTGTTCTACTCATGAATTGCCTTTTGATTATACCAATTGTAAGCTAGGAAAAAATAAAACTCTACATTTTCCTACTCATGGTGGTCGTGTAGATGCTTGTTTCAAATTTATTCATAGTGACTTTTGATGTATTATACCCATTATTTCACATGGTCATTATAAGTATTTTGTGACATTCATTGATGATTATAGTCGCTTTACTTAGGTCTACTTTCTACGATCCAAAGTCGAGGTTTTCACTATTTTTCGGAACTTTTTGGCATACATTGAGACACAATTTTTTACTTGTATTAAAGTTTTACAGCCTTATAATGGCTGTGAATATATGTCCCATGACTTTCAAGCCTTTTTACAGTAGAAAGGTATTATATCTCAAAGTATAAGTCCCTATACTCCTCCATCGAATGGGGTGGTTGAACATAGAAACCTTCACTTGTTGGATATGGTTCGAACCTTACTCTTGGAATCTTCAGTTCCACCCAAATTTTGGGTAAAAGCTTTGCTCGCAATAGTTTATCTAATTAACCGTTTGCCTTCTCAGCAATTGAATTTTGATTCTCCTTATTATCATCTTTATCGTATGCATCTTGATTATCATACATTGCGCACATTTTGATGTGTTTGTTTTGTTCATTTGCCTCCTCAAAAACATCACAAGCTTACAGCTCAATCGTATGCTTAATCAGTTAGGTGTGCTTTCATAGGATTTAGCATTTCTCAAAAGGGGTTTGTATGTTATGATGCCATTGTAAATTGTCTATGCATTTCTTGCAATATGGTTTTCTTTGAAAAATAATCTTAGTTTCCACAACATGTTGCCCCTCTTAAGCATGTTCTCCTTCCTAGAGATTCCATGACACTTATTCTCCTATTGAATGTTTTAAACCAGGTATTGTCTATTAGAGATAATGGCCCATATCCTCACAACTCCTTTCTGACCCTAATCCAGTATCTGTGTTGGTGGCTCCTAGGTAATCTTCTCGCACTATTTATCCTTTGAATAGTTATAGTTTATCTGTGAGTCTAGCCAATATTACGGTTCATACCTCTTATTCGCATGTCGCAACACAAGGATGTTGGGAGAATGACATGCAAGTAGAACTTCATTCCCTTCAGGAAAATCACACACTGGCATTAAGCACATTGGTTCTAAAAAAGTATATTCCAATAAGCTGCAATTTGATTGGTCACTTGATAAATATAAGACACAATTAGTGGCTCTTGATAATCGATAAGAGTATGGGATGGATTATGAGGAGATATTTGCTCCTGTAGCAAAGATGATGACAGTAAGACTTGTTTTGGCTATTGCCACTTCTAAGCGTTAGCCTTTATAGTAAATTGATGTAAAAAATGCATTTTTACATGGAGATCTTAAGGAGGAGATTTATATGACCCCCCACCTTCTGGGTTATTTTCAATACCTTCTTCTGATATTCATACGGTAAAATGGTCACTCTATGGTTTGAAACAAGCTCCACGTGCTAGGTTTGATAAGTTCTGATCTACGCTTCTTAGTTTCTCCTTTATCCAGAGTCAATATGATTATTCTCTATTTCTCTATAAGACTGCTAGTGGAGTTGTCTTACTTTTAGCGTATTAAGATGATGTTGTTTTTATAGGGATCGACTCTGGATTGATTTTCCAGCTTCAAAAGCATCTACAGGGTTCCTTTTATTTGAAGGACTTGGGGTCATTTGCAGTATTTTTTTGGGCCTTGACGTGCATTCTTTCCCATCTAGTACTTTCGTGTACCACCAGCAGTACACCCAAGAGTTAATTACTCTAGCTAGTCTTCGGATGGTCGTATTGTTGATACTCATTTGGAAGTAAATGTGCAATATTAACGTGATGAAAGAGATTATCTCTGATCCCTCTTTGTATAAGCAAGGTGGGTAGCCTAAACAATCTGACTACTACTCAACCTGATATTTCATTTGTAGTTCAACAAGTGCGCCAATTTATGGAGGCTCCTCGACATCTTCACTTGACGACTGTCCATCACATTATTCGCTATTTTTAGATTTTGTCTACAACAGCCTTTTCTTTCTTGTGGGTTCCCCAGTTTCTTGGTAACGCCTTTATTTCTTGGAAAAGTAAGAAAAAAGATCGTGTATCTAAATCATCCACTGAGTGGGAGTATCGAGCTATGTCATTGATTAGCCTCCAATTCAGAGTAATCTACAGGTCCTCGGAATATGTCAATTCCCCGTACGACAACCTCTAGGGCATGAAGTACTCATTCAATGGAAAAGACTACTTGATTTTGAAACTTCCTGGGAACTAATGACATCATTCAACATTGTCCTAATTTCCACCTCGAGGACAAGGTGTCTTTGGAACCCCGGTGTATTGATAAGCCTCCAATTCTAGAAGAGCTCGAAAAACTTGAGAAGGAGGTGCAGAAGCTGAATATTGTTACAAGGGCAAGTGGACAAGGAAATTGGTTAGGAAATAGCTATAAACAAAGGTAGAAGGGCTGTAGAAGAGAGTCTAGTTTATCTATTTTACTTTACATTTCCTTGTAATTGCTTTTATTGCATAAATCAATAAACAACCATTTGTTCTTAATTTTTCCAGTTATAACCTTTATAATGGTATCAAAGCACTCTTTCCTGATGGGCCAAAAAGAAGATAGAAAGCTAAGTGGAAGCCATGGAGAATGAGTTGAAGGAATTGAAAATGGAAACTCAAAGTTTATTTGGATTGGAAATTTCTTTGGAGTACTTAACCAAGAGCATGGCAAGAATTTTGCAGACAATGGAGGTAACCTAGAAAACCGTGGCAGCGGTGATTCATCCTAAGGCAGCCATGAATAGAAATCTTGAAGGTGTTGAATTGCAACATGAAGGCACAACCAAAGAGGAGGAGAGGTTGGAAGCCTTAGCTTTTTCTTTGCATGAGGTTTCTAAACCAGAATTATCGTCGCCAAACAAATAGGAAAAGATGAAGACGACGAGGGAAGAGAAATATATGAATGAGCTGACAATTATGGCTTAGAGATTTACTTAATCAAGCCCTAGGTGAAATGGGCATATGTAAGGAAGAGAGAGAGAGAGAGAGAGAGAGTCACTACCCAAATTTCCAATCGTTATTCAGCATGAGCCACAATTGGAGAGTGAAAAGGGGTTAAGACCCACGGTGATTTAAAATACTCCAATGGTAGAAGTTTAACTCCAACCTACTTAGTTCAGGACACAGAAGTTTTGTGGGCGGGTACGACAGGCTTTGGAGTTTGCTTGAGCACTACATTAGTGGCTTATCCAAATAGCTGCAGTCATATTCTAGAATTTGAGAAGAGTCAACTGCAGCAATCAGATCCAAATACAATCAACAACAGCAAATCTGGTACCACCAAATATTATTAGTAGCAAGTCACTTGCAAAGAGAAAAAGCCTCTCCAGCAACACCAGAAACTAAGTTATCACCTATAGATTTATCATAGAATTATTCCATACCTTGATTCTATTTTGGAATGGATTGTAAAACCCGAGTAGGTTCTTGGAATATGACAATTCCCTGCATAACAACCTCCAAGGCTTGAAGTACTAATTTAATAGAAAATACTACATGATTTTGAAACTTCCTAGGAACTAGGGTATCAATCATTCAACATTTTCCTAATTTCCACATTAAGGACAAGGTGTCTTTGGAACCCCAGGTATTGATAAGCCTCAAATTCTAGAAGAGTCCCAAAAGACTTGAAAAAAAGGGGTAGCATTAGAATTATGTTAAAAGGGCAAGGGGGGAATTAGTTAGGAGATTGTTATACCTATAAATATGTTGTATGCTTAGACGGAGAGAATCCCATAAATGCTGATATAGCATTTATTCAATTGATTAGACCTATTTTTTTAAGCAATTGCAATTGGTCTTGGATTTGGGCTCATTTCATTAGCACCCAATTGGCGTGTCTCATTTCTCAATATATAGGCGAGTCCATCCACAATCAAAGGTAAGATTTCTAACCGTAACCAAATCTCGCTTCATGTCTCTTACATTCATTGATCTTTTGTCCAACCGTTGACTTGACCTTTTTCACAACCTTAGGCCTTTGCATTCTAACGGGGTATTCAGTAACAAATCACCTTATAAAAATCATCTTTGAAAAGGTTCTCCAAGGGCATTCTAAAATTAGAAGCTTGTCCAAGAAGCAGAAAGAAGCCCGAAAATGAATCACAAATTCCCCCAAAAGGAGAGGAGAAAAGGCCTGGAAAACATTGACTGAAATCTGAGAAGTTATTCTTCAACAAACATGGAGTGTGGTTCGCTATCATCTTACTGTTGTCGAAGCCATTATGGGGAATTGCCGAGGTATTCGCAAGCTACAACTGCAGGGACCCCATAGTGGCCACTCTCGACCACCGGCAAATCTGTTAAAGCACTTGCGGAATGTTGTTGCGAATTGGAAAATACACGACGAACTATTGAGAAAGTAATTATTGGACGAGTTTGGTCACCACTAACTATCTGCGAACCCATCATTGGACATCTTTCTTCCTTTGAACTTGTTGCTGGTTTTGGAGTTTGCTATGAATTTTTTATGAAATTGGTTTTGCTAGGTGTCCTGAGCTTGGCTTTGGTTTCTTTGAATTATTACTATCAGAGGAATAAAGATGGTAAAGCTATGACACGAGAGATGCTCGATCAAATGCTCAATTCAAAATTCTCTTATTGTAAATAGGATTAACCATTGGGCCTTGTTTATTAGCGGTGAGTAGCTACTGCTTCTCAAGAAAACCTCCGATGACCACTATTAAGGTAAACCGTTGGCATCATATTGGACCACAATACATGGGTCTTGCTTTTGTCCACTAGATAAACATTAGTTGCTCAGTATTACTACATTGTTCTTCTTCAACCCCCTTATTTGGGCCAACGAGTCCATTAGTGACCTGGGCCTATTTTATAGACTCAACCATGATGGGTTAAAGTTTAAAAAAAATCTTTTGGGCTCATGTTTTAGGTATGGGCTTGCTACTTTATTTTCTCTTGGACCCATGATTCTTCGTGTTGTCTATTACATTTGGGCTTATTGGATATAAGTTTACTAGGATGGAAAGTAATTTTTTTGGGCCTTCGATTGTGATCTAAATTGGGCCTATTCTTTCGCTTTCTATTTAGGGAAGAGTTGAAAAATAAGGGATTAACTATGCACAATTCAAAAATCAATTTTTAAGTTTGACTAGTGCAAAAATCAGGATTTAGTTAATTAATAAAAAATATATAGTAATTAAATATAATAAAATGAAAGTTATATAATTAATAGTCACATATACAT
>CAIGRN010067053.1:0-17564 GCA_903798345.1 Fraxinus anomala
TGATGAGGAAGTGAGGCTGTGGAATTCATTTGAGGAAAAGTTGGATTCTGTGATGATAATTCTAGATCGAGATTCTATCTCCAAGACTTGTTCAGACTGGTTGAGGAATTGCGGAAAGGAGATCATGAGTAAGATTAGTGGGAGGTACTTGATTGATGTAATTGGTACTGGGAGAGATCTTTCTTCGGCTGAGAAGTTGATACGGGAAACAATTGACAGTAAGCAGGTTTTAGAAGGGAGCTTGGAGTGGCTCAAGAATGTTTTTGGTTCTGAAATTGAGTTACCATGGAAGAGGACCCGCGAGCTTGTCTTGGGTGATGACTCAGATCTTTGGGATGATATATTCGAAGATGCTTTTGTTCTAAGGATGAAAACGATTATCAACTTGGGATTTGATGAGATGAGTAGGATTGTTGATGTGGTGGAATCAGTTCGCTCAATTTCGCAAGCTCCTGGCGATCAAGTTCGTTTCCAAGCTTATTTGAGCAGGTCTTCTATCGGTGGTGGAGTTTGGTTCATGGAACCAAATGGTAAAAGGCCTGCTTCTGTCCCTGGTTCAAAATCACAGATCCCCCAAGAAAGTGATTTTCGTGGTTGTCTTAATGCTTACTTTGGTCTTGAAATCAGCCGGATCAGAGATACAGTAGACAGTTGCTGCAAGAGTGTTCTCGAGGATCTTCTCAGCTTCCTCGAGTCACCAAAGACACTAGCGAGGACGAAGGATTTGGCACCATATTTACAAAATAAGTGTTATGGAAGCATGTCAATCATATTGATGCAACTCAAGAATGAGCTGGACCACCTATATATTGACCTGGAAAATAGAAAGAAAAACAAAGAGTCTGCACTGCCTCCTGCTATACTTGTTGAGAGATCATTGTTTATAGGGCGTCTTCTCTTTGCATTTCAAAAGCACTCTATGCACATCCCTGTGATTCTTGGTTCACCCAGGTCATGGGTGAATGAAACCATGTCTGCTGTACCTCTTCAATCTCCAAGCATACTGAGGCGCATATCCACTGACTCCCCAGTGTCTGATAGTCCTGGAAAGAAAATGCTTGATTCCACGAAAAGACTGACTTCTCTGGTTAATGCCGCTTTGTTTGGAGTAGATGAGAGTTCAAGCCCCCAACTTGAAGAATTACGCAAGGCAATCCAGGATCTATGCATCAAAGCTCATAACTTGTGGATATCTTGGGTTTCCGACGAACTCTCAGTCATTCTCTCTGGCAATCTCAGACAGGACGATGCCTTGTCATCAACTGCACCTCTGAGAGTAAGTGACCTTTTGCTGGATACCATGTTCATATTTGTGGGTGAAATATATTGTCCCCTTCAAACATATGGTGAAGATATTTCACTCGTGGCCTATTCATGCATATGAATTCTTTAGGTGATAATAATTTAATTGCATAATAGTGTTTTTCCCTTATATTGCCCAGTCTGTGACTGTGTTTTCTGTTTTCAGTTGAGAAGTTGTTCTATCACATATGAAGAAGCTGAAATATTATAATCACCAACTCTTTGAAGTTGTCAATATGGGTCAGGAAGCAAAAAAAAAAAAATGGTTCTCCAGAACTACCATATAAAATGTTGCACCGAAGCTAGTTCGGGAATTAACTATCTGAAATATACCTCTTTTCTTGCCCATAAGTTCATTTCTAAGTATTTACTATTTAGACATCTCTGACTTAAGTACATTTTCTTCTACTAGCTTGTCCAAGTTTATGCTGATTTTTCAACAGACAATTAAGTTTTGTGATTTCCAAAAGTTACTTCTCTTTAATTTTTTTGTTTTGGTTTTCTGTGTCCTTATATATCATGCAAGCATACAAGATGATTGCTCTAATTTTTCACGGTGAACAACTATTGTCTGTATAATTAAGTAGTTTTCATTAATTCGGCAGGGTTGGGAGGAGACTGTAGTGAAGCAAGAGCAGTCTGGTGAAGGCCAGCCAGAGCTGAAAATATCCCTTCCTTCCATGCCGTCTCTTTACATAACCTCATTTCTTTTCCTAGCATGCGAAGAAATTCATCGCACTGGTGGTCATGTACTTGATAAACCAATTCTGCAGAATTTTGCTTCAAGATTATTGGATAAGGTATGAGGTTATATGTTATTAAATTAAATCTTATCTCCTGCACTTGTTGGCTGCAAATACTATTATCCATGATAGTATCTGATGTCATAGCATGTTAGATTATCCAACCAACGTTGCAAAAGGTTATTATCCTAGTCCTTCAGTTATACAGCAGGGAAACAATGGTTGTAGTTTTCCTGCAAGATTTACATAAAAGTAGAAATACTCAAGTGAAGAAAGAAGATGATTGATAGAGTCTTCTGCGATATAATTTTAAGTCCTCATATCAATTAAGAAATCTTCGGTGAAGTTATTTGCCAAATGGAATTATCATAATTGGTTGAGATGCTAATGTCCTTTCCTGCAATGGTTGCTAATGTCATATTTACTTGTTTGTTTGGTTTGTTTCTCCTTTATTCTGCTGACCATGTATTACGAGTTGAATGTTATCTCTCTTGGATGATCCCCATCTTTTTCCTCTTTTCCATTAAATTTCTCCTCCTTGCCAAAAATTCTTTTACCAGAAAGCTTGAATGTCAAGATTATATCAGTTATGCAAAATAATGCTTAGATGCTTAAAGAAGTCATGAATTGCACTCTCTGAGTCATGTTAGGCATTCTGTTACAAGAGACAGAACTGGAAAAATCTGTGTTAAATTAATAGTCACTGGATGGCCTTATGGCTATTTATTGTATGCCTTGTTCCAAAAAAGAGATAGAAACAAAAGAATCAGAAAAGCATAAATATATCTACTTTCCATGATTCCAATTGACCTCGTTAAGGTGTACCAACAAAAGAATCAGAAAAGCATAAATATTTGGAGATTCCAGCTTTTATGGGTGAAATTTTCTTCGGTGCAACACATGGGGGATACATAAGTCTTATTCATGACAGAAAAATGATTGATAGTCCATAATTGTTGAGATTTCGTTATGCTTGTGTTCAGTATGAAAATTGTTGTTCGCTTGCAGTGTGTCAATTAATTTATACATGCCTGTGAAGTGGAAGCTCTTTTACTGAATCCTAAAAGATATTCTACTTGGCTCGTCTCTGTGACAAATTGAGTTTCAAACAGAAAGAGAAGGCCTGCAAAGTTTTCATCTTAATAGCAACAATATTAACTTCCATATTCGAAATTGAGTTGTATTTATCAAGATGAGAGTGGTTAAAGATTACATGCATTTTTATAACATTTCGGCCTTTAATGCTTGAAAAAGGCTATTTGTACCCCCTATTGTGAGGGGGCCGGTAGGGGGGTTGTCAACATGCTTTTTTATAACATTTCGGCCTTTAATGCTTGAAAAAGGTTTTTTGTACCCCCTTTTGTGGGGGGGCCGGTAGGGGGGTTGTCAACACCCCCCCCCCCCCCCCCGGGTACAAATAGCATCTCTCTTAATGCTTTTATTGTCATGTTCATAGGTTCATTCATCACCATTTTTCTTTTTATTACACAAAATTAAAACTTCATTCTTTCTGTTTGTATACTTGCAAAGTTAATTGGAATATATGAGGAATTCATTTCAATTGAGGAAGCTCAAGTGTCAGAGAAAGGTGTCATGCAAGTTTTGTTGGATTTAAGATTTGCTGCTGATATTCTCTGTGGCGGTGATTTTAGTGCAAATGAGGAGTCCGCTAAAATTCCAAAGGCGAACAGTCCTTTTAGAAGGAAACAGGGTGTACGGCAAACTAAATCAGTCATCAGAGAACGTGTAGATGGATTGGTCAATCGTCTTTCACAAAGACTGGATCCTATAGATTGGCTAACGTAAGTTTGTGAATCTACATATGAACTTTTTGTTTTGAATGCCTGAGTCTATTTTGCACAGTTGATTGAATGGATTGCTCAGCCTTCTTGTGATATTGATAATAGTCCTGTTGAGAAAACATTGTAGCAAATTAATTTAATGAAAAAAGGCACATTGCAAAACAAATAACTGGGCATTATTTTTGCTGGCAAGATTATTTGGTGAGTAATTATTTGGTTTACATCTTTTTAGTGGGGAAAACAAGAGTTTGTGGTATGTATTGTTTTAATCAAAATATTTTATGTTGCAAATAAGATAAATATACTCACGTTTCTTTTGGTTCAATTATTAATCCTGATTTATTTTGCATTTCAGCTACGAGCCATACCTTTGGGGGAACGAGAGACAATTATACCAGAGGCATGCTGTTGTCTTTGGGTTTTTTGCGCAACTTAATCGGATGTATATGGATACAGTACAGAGGTTGCCCACTAATTCCGAATCAAATATAATTCAATGCTCTAGAGTACCCCGTTTCAAGTATCTTCCCATCAGGTAGTTCACTATCCTCTACAACAATTATCTTGTTCATATGATCCTTTTTCTTGTATATGATTTCTACACCTTAGCAGAGAAAATGTATACTAAAACTTCTATCTGTTATCTAGTGCACCAGCATTATCTTCAAGGGGTGCAGCCAGGGCGTCAGTATCCACGTCTATGAATGATATATCCTTGAGAAAGTCATGGGGAAGTTACAGAAATGATGAGATATCACGAAAGATTGACATTGATGAAAACTCGAGTTTAGGGATGGCAGCACCACTTTTTAAGTCTTTCATGGAGGTAAAAATTGTATTTACCTATGTAATTTTTGGCAAATTCCATAGTCCTGTGTTGCCAGATGGCATCCCACCCAACATTCCCTTGGACTGTCTAAGTCTACTTATTCTCATGCAATATGGTGTTAGATGTATTCGAAGTGACTGGAATTTTACTCATTTTGGACATTACAGTGAAGTCTAACAGAATGAGCACAAGTAGACGGAAGCCACACTTTGTGAAAAGTTCCAGTTTAAATGTTTTTAAATTAATGAAAATGGTGTTGGTAGTGTTAAGCAGGTAAACGGAAGCAACACTTTCTAGAGGGTCCCAATTTAAAAGTGCCTAAAGTTATGAAAATGGTGTAGATAGTGTTAAGCTGGTACTCCTTTATGAAAAACCTTCCATGATTTGGTGATAATTAAGGATCTTTTGCTCCCTGATTAAACCAACCCCATTATTTGCCTAGCTCAGCATTCAAAAAAATTGGCAATAACATCCCTTATGGTCTGAAGATTGATTATGCTGTTTGATGAACTTATTTCAACTGGCTCAAGTATCATAATTGTGGGCTCATGATGTTAGTTTAGGTTGTGTTTGGTACACTAAATTAGATTGTATAAGAAACTAAGTATAAAATTAGAGTAGATACACACTGTAGATAATGTATTAAGATGTATCAAGGTGGATAGCATTTTTTTTATTTTTTTATTCAAAAGATTGTTATTTGTATTGACTTTCTTAAGCTAACTGGATAATATAGTACAGAACGAGGTGAGTTTAGGTCGGATAAGAAAGATAGTGCAAATAACATTCTTTTGAACAAAAAACTTCAAATATATCCATCTTAATCCACCCCTATCTACCTAGTACTATCTCCTCTAATTTTATGCACAATTTCTTGTACAGTCCACTCCAGTAAGCCAAAAGTAGCATTAGTGAACAAGCAATGATTGAAGGATAAGGCTGTAGGAAAGTCTAACTCAGTTATAGAAAAAAAAAAAGCTATAGTTTGTATACTGGCCTCTTCCAGTTCTTTATCACAGTAATGTTGAAATTGATATAATATTGCCTAATGCCTAGGCCTCAAACTGAGCTCTATAGCCAACAAAGTTATATCTATAGAAACTGCAGTTAAGTCAATTAACATATGAAATTTGGTTCTCTGAGTGAGCAGAAGCCAGAAGTTTATTGCATAAAAGCATGAACTCTGTGCTATTTCATGCTCTTCAGTTAATACTATATTCAGACTAGAGCCTTGGATAAAAAAGAGAACCAGAGAGTCATTTTTAAAATAATGGTCCAAGCACGTGATATCTCCAAAACTCCAAGGCATTTTTGCTTTGTGCATTACTTGAAATTTAGGCAACTTTTTGCTAAGAGGCTACTTCTTTAGTTAACACTGTTATTCTTGTGCTTCATTAGTTTCAGAACTTGTTGCCGAGCAGCGATGCAAAATTCTATTTATGTTGTCTTCGTCTTTGGCATTGGCATTGACTATATTGATATTCTCTTTTTCTTTCATTCACAACTTATGCCTTATTTCATATGCTGTGAGTTTTGTCTTGCGGCTACAATATTCTAGTATTGTTCATCAGCGATTTATGTTGCTGTAGGTAACCGTTATTATACTATGATAATCTTCGGAGGCAGAAGACTAAAAACTGAAATTTATTGATGTCCGAATTCTGTCTGAAAAAAAAAAAAAAAAATTATATCTTCAGTACTTGATAATTACAAAATTTCTTTTCTTTCCCAGTCTGCCATTTTTTGGATTTCTATTTGATAAGAGAAACTGATTTATTCTCAGAGCTGTTTCCATTTTTTGTATTAGACTATGTTAATGTGTTGACTAAGCATTAGTCATATGACTATTTCTTATATTATTTAGAATCCTCGGTCATTCTCAGGTTGGCAGCAAATTTGGGGAGAGCACACTTAGACTGAGTTCAATACTGACAGATAGGCAAGTTGGCAGGTTTGGTGACATATTACCTGCTCAAGCTGCGGGGCTTCTTTCATCCTTCACAGCTGCCAGATCAGATTTTTGATCAGAAGGTCAAGACGCAATTGTTGTAGTTGATGGTAAAGCATTTCTACTATGTCACTTGATGCAATATATGATAATAAAAGTCCAATTTCCAGTATAGAAAAGTTAACAAATGTTGGGCACAATTTGGTAGGGCAGTGTTTTGAGAACTTTATCAAATTATATCTATCAAGAAAATCGTGGGAGGGAATGAGAAGTCACATTTTTATTTGTAAAGGACCGTTTCTTTTAAATTGCAGCATATACTAGCTTTAATATTGTAAGTTGTTATAGCTGTATTTCCTTGTTTATTATTTTTTGACTTGTACGTGTGATTCAGTTTTTTGATGAAACTAGCAATCTTGGAGGCACTTTTATGGTGGTGCAGAGAGACTGGGGAAGCATTGTAAAAGTGAAAAGAAACCTGTGGCAAATGCAACTGACTAGAAATTAGAAATCTACACGAATTACACGAGCTGATGAGAAGTTTATTGATGTTGTTGCATATGGAGTTATTGATTAGACTGATCGACTCTGTGATTGAGACTCTGTTGAAATGGCCCTGAACTTGCCCTGTTTGGAGCATGGTGAAAATCTACATGGAGTCTGAGAACTCTCCCAGGATGACCATGAGTCTGTTAGAGAAGTTTGGCCCTGAAGCATTTTTCACTATACAATTCTTAAATCATGAAGTGGTGAAATACATAAATGAGCACAGGCTCCTCTTCTGACGTCTTTTTATTGATGAAGCGCCTGGCGAGCAATTGCCCTCTTTAAACTCCAAAGCATCTGTAAGAAACGTTGAGATTTCATATAATATGCATGTAAAGCAAGGCAAAACAATTTTGCAAGCCTTGATACTCTTCTAAATCATGGCATTGCACCGAATGCAACAATTTTGGCTGTCGTTTGGAGTTGTAAGCTATCGTCCAATTCACTTTATTTTTTTTTGCTTCAATGAATCTTTTTGGAGAATTCTTTCGTAAAATTGGACTTTTCCTTTGAACGGCATTCAAATTGACATTCTATTTTTTCTTTTGGTACATGTCAAGATACAATTGAAAAAAAAACGTATGTGTCCCGACAAAGGCAAATATTCCACTTGAAAAACTTCATTATTTGATTATGACAAGAAATCTATGCTTCAAAGGTGGAACTAAAATGTATGAATTCATCTAAGAAAGGGGTGGTCAGCCTGTATAAACTGAGAAAAGACGTAAAAAAATCACTGCAGCATACTTCCGTTTTGAGTGTAACTAACCCCTATTCATCTATATTTAGTGGATTATACAAATCTAGCAAGAAACTGCCGTGCCATATATTTATAAGTAAAACTAGTCATCAGCCAGTAAGTACATCCTAGCTTCAGCTACAATCCACGAAAATTTCTGTATGACGCACTTTGCTTTTTCTTCAAGTGCACGTATAGTACAACACAGTATCAGGTGGGATTCTACAGTATAATAATCAAATTTCTTTTCCTTTTCGAATACTCTACAGTTATCTAACCCACCTTACCAAATACGTCATTAACACTATACAGCAGAGAGGCCAGAGATGGAGTGCTCCAGACCCAAATTAGTTACAAAATCGACTACATTTCGGAGTCTGTGAAGAGAAAAGATGCCCAGGTGGAGCCATATTGGCATATATTTGTCATCATAATTCTTGGGCATCTATGTCAGGCTTTGAAGGATATTCAAGACCCTGAAGGGCAGGTATCCGCCGTAAATCTTCTTCTGAGTAAGCCGGAATAAACCAGTACATCTTGTCCATTCCAAACACCTAATACTCAAAAGGAGATTCATCAATTAAAGAGTAGAATCTTAAAAAAGGGCAAAAGAAAACATGATTCAGACATAATATCAAGCCCACCAAGAAGGAATAAAGCCTAAGAAATTTACAAGACGTAGCAAACACGTACCAAAACCTTCACTTTCAAGATTTGGGACATACGTGTCAAGGATTATAGAATTCAAGATTTTATTATTAATCTTCTTTACCCTTCAACTTACTGCTTCAACTGAAAACAATCAGTTATCATGTGCATTCTCAATTATCATTTTTCATGTTTTTCAATCTTCGTATCTTTTCCCTTGGAGATAATATCACCAGATTAGATATTATGGACGAATTTTGGCTTGACAACAGCAATTACCTCAATGACATCATCATAGAGTAATCCTACTTTCCAATCTAACCAGAGGAACATGTTTTGGAAATTAAAGTATGCTTAACGTCTCTTGCCAATTCACATACAAATTAGTTTCCTCAACTAAGTAAACTATACATACTCGCACAAAAAGTGCTTAGCTATTTTTATGAGGCACCTAAGAACAGACAAGAACAATAACAAGTACTTGATATTTATTCAGTCATGAACCACTAGACAGACTCAATCACCGTTAAAGAAATACTTTCATGAGAAAATAAAAAATAAAAAAATCATACTTTATTCCATTAAAAGTGAAACCAACCTGTTCAAAGTTCCTTTTCCTTCCAAGATCATAACGCCACTTTGGAGTAGTCTTCTTCTCATATGCCTGAATATAAGTCAATAAAAACATCAGCTATCATCAGTCCAACCACTTCAATTGAAATGTATCCTGGAAGTAGGAAGAAATGGCTTTGACTGGATTAATCAACTTAGAAAATTTCAATTCAGCCTCTCCCCTCTCCCTCCTCTTCACTAAAGCACCACCTATGTCCAAAGTGTCTCAGGCATGTTAAGAGCATTCTGAGGAGAGGACGGACGAAACAGATAGTGAACAGCAAAAGTTCTGTCAAAGTTGGCAAAAGGCTGCATAAACCTTAAGAATATACTCTATAAGACTGCACCAAAATGATTTACAACAAAATTTGGTTCCCAGGGACACACACTGGGGGACCGAGGGTGATGATGATATTGACAATTTGTGAACTCTATTCGAAGGATATACTCCTCATTCAAATGAAATTATCAAACTCAATACGAGTACCATACCTCAATGGTTGTGGTATTGGCAGCCACCAATGATATATGCATTATCAGAAATCCCATAACACTCAAAGCAAATGCCAAGTTCAATACTGTGAAAGTTAGAGAAATCAAGAGTTGGATAAAAGGCCACATGCCAGGAACGTGAAAAAAAGGGCATTGGGGAGGGAAGGAGGTTGTAGCATGGAGATGCAGGAGCATTTGACCTTACCAAAGACAAGAAAAGTAGTTGCCAGAGTCCTTTGAGTCCCAGGTATCTCTTCATCACTAAAGAAAGCAATAAAATGTGGCAGGAATGATAAAGTCACAAGAATAGTCTCGAGAAATGTGTAGAACTGCAACGAAAACAAAAAAAAAAAAAATCAATATTTTGTTAATGTGTTTTTAAATATCAAGCCCACAAAATAATTTGAAGAGTAAGTTCGAATTCAATTTCAAACTACGTCCACAAATTGTGAAGAACAAGAAAATGTCACACAAATTGTGAAGATTCACCACAATGTGACTAGTGAAAAGTGGAAGTTCAATCTTGTAAATAACAAGAGAAGGATAAAAAGAGCTCAAAAATATGATCTAAAATAACTTGAAGGTAATGAATATGAGTAGTGATTACAACAAGTCTAGCTCTTTTGTTATTTAGGCATTGGAAGAATGGGTAATATCCCAATTCTAATAGACTACGTAAAAAAAAAAAAAACAAATATTTCTAATAGAAATAGAAATCCTATCAACTAAATATTAAAACTAATTGTATCTTATAAATACTAGGTATCCTACTACCAAAAATAATTAAATCTTAAAACTAGTAATAATAATTTATTTATAGTAAAATTGTCCTACATCAGTAACAGTGATTAATGTGGGGGAAATTTAATTTTGAAATGATAAAAGGTGATGAAATGTTTCTTCACAGTATGACAACTAGCAGAAATTAACATCTTACTCGTACTAAAAGAAATGTTTCTCACTGGTGCATAATAAAAAAAAAAAATCAGATTATCCTATATGGCATTGAGGGGCATGGTATTTTTTTTATTTTATTATTTCAGAAAGTTCTCGTGCTTCCATGAATTATTTCACTCCATTTGGTTTTCTAATATTTATGTGGTTACAACGGGTGAAAGGAAGAGACATAAAAAGATGCTGAAACGAGGGAAAGACTCAGGATCTAGTTGCCTTTTAGCAAGCCAAATGGATGAACAAATAAAAGACAGAATTCGTGAAAACAAATAGGATTGCATAATAGGGCCTCCCACAACTTAAACCCAGCTATGTTCACTGAATCGAATGAAGTAGGTAACATAAAATGAGCCAGAAAGTTGATCCTCTCCCCACCCCACCCAACCCCACACCACCCCAAACAAAAAAAAAGGCCACCGTTACAATTTTGCTCCAAGGCTTCAACAAGAAATATTACCAAATTCCTCAGGTATGTAAGAAAGTAATCAAGGCGTAGAGAAAAGAACAAACGTCTTTTCTTTCCCTTTCTGAAAATTGAATGCAGAGAAATCAACACAGGGTTGGACAAGTAACCCAGACATCTTCAAAAAGGGTTAACCACAAGACCTTACAAGCAAATACTGTCTATTAAAGGCAGAAAATGGAGGAGAAAAACCCACAGTTACATCCAAAATCATCCGCCTGTCATTTTGTTTGAAAAAATCAGATACTTCCATAAAAGCATCTGCATTCCAACTGTTATTAATTTCAAGACATGAGTACAATGATTCTTCAAATTGAATCGATACTACATTATCTCAAGCACACAGATATATTATATTTCACTCCATTATTCAATTCCCAAGAGCCCAGATAGAACTGATTGTAATATGCTTTTCCTTCTGAACTGATGTTGCTCATAACTGCAAAAATTTTCAACGTCATAGAAGCTGATAGGTTCAGTATATTGAGAGTTTAACATGCTAGGTACACAAAGAACTACTGCCTAATAGAAGAAGAAGAAGAAGAAGAAACGGACAACTCATTCCTACAAGATAGAAACTTCAAGACAAAGCAAAAAGTATTCGAATTAGTGATTTTTCCAGATAAAACAATATTGAGCAAATGAAGCATTAATATTAAACTAAACATAAACATCAAAATGAACCAGACCAACCAATAGCATTTCCTATAATTTATGACATCTTACCAGGAAGAGAAGGAAATACTTGTAGTTCAAAGCTCCAACACAGTTGACAACCCACAAGCAATGATGGTCCATTTTGAGCACGCACCTTTCACCTAAAAAGGAAGTTCAACAACAACTCATTCCTCTTAAAGCAATTAGAGAATGCCGTGAATACTCGTGATAGTAATGTAAGGAGTAACTCACAAACAGAACAGTGATGGCACCGAGGAGGTTTTAGGTTGTTGCACTTTCTACAGAATCGAATTCTTCCGTACTCGGAGTCCACTGGAAATTCTGCTGAGGTCAACGGGTCAGTGTCCCCTCTTTCTTCGTCTAATGTTGTCCTCCAATTTGGCGGCACGCTACCCGGGTCCGTAAAAACCACAGAAAAATAACTCCATAGTAGCATCACCAACTGAATGATAAAGCTACTCATTATTGAGTTCCATTCCAAATTGCAGATCACACGTCAATATCCCAATTTTACAACTATTGAGCTAAAAGTTATTTACATAATCCCTCAAATTCTAAAAATCACAGTTATTTCAAGAAATAATAATAATAATAATAATAATAATAATAATAATAATAAAAAATCAATTTAAAATTGTATTCTAACTAAAAACTAGAACGATCAAATTGTGACTTAATAACAATTAAAGCAGTAAATTTCTTAATCCAGAGATTGATTATCCATCACATCAATTAATATCCAAATGGAGAAAGTTTAAAATTGTCCAAATTTCAGCTAAATTAGATGATCAATTTTAACTGAGTTTCCAAATTTTAGCATACTCCAGAAACTTTATCTTGAAAACAAACAAAAACAGCTGAATTTCCATATACTATAAAAAACACGCCTCAGCTTTAGGCTACTCTCCACCTAATCTAGATGTTTTACTAGCCACGTTAACTTTTAAGTAACCAAACACTTAACTACACATCAGCTCAAAATGACCAAAATAACAACTGGATTTTCCACAGTCAAACCATCAAACAAACCAATACATCACAAATACGAAATTCGTCAACTGCCGATGAAATTAAGCAGTTCTTACCAGGCAGTGGAACAAGATCAGGACGAGAAAAGCGATAAGCGAATCGAGCCCGCCGGCAGCGATCTCCGGGCCGTAATTGATGATTACAACGGCGTAATACGTCACCCCTACGACGCCGAGGACTAATAATATCATGATCGAACCCAAGCTCCTCAAGGCCGTACAGAATTTGAATACATTCCATGCCATCACCGCCCCAGATCTATACATAATAATAATAATATCGCCAAATAATAACTAAACTCCTACAAGCAAAAAAATAAAAGGTGGGAGGGGGAATTTTTTCAGTTGTAATTTTCAGGAATACAACTTATTTTGGTGCTTTTAGTTAATTGAGCAAAGTAGTTAGGGTTTATCGATTCCAGTTAGAAGGGTACGAGCATGGTGAAATCCATGATCAAAATCCAGAGGACGAGATAAGGGGGGAATGGAAATTGGAGGGCTTTGGGATTTAATAAACTGCAAGTACTTACAGGTTTACCCAACTTTGACTCAAGTTTCATGTTAGTCACTATTTTGTCAAGGCTTTCGTATTAATAAGCTGGACATGTTTGGATAATTTTTTTAAAATCATTATATATAATTAAAAGAGCTAGAAAGTTGGCTTAATATAATTTACTTATGAAACTCTTTTACAATAAGCAAAAACATAAACAAACGTGTCATAATTAGTGTTTGTCATCACTTGTTAAATTAAGTGCTTGTTTCGAATTTTATTATATGCTGTTGAAATTGTAATGTCATATAAATTGTTAGTCAGATCAATAGTTTGTGCAAATTCCTATAGTTTCCTATTTTAGGATTATATACAAACAATCCTTTTTTTAAAAAGTTTGTCTAAGTAACGCCTAAGCTCGAACTTAGGGTAGAATGCCTCGCTTCGAACCTAAACTTTATAATTTTTTTTTTCCAATTTCTAAACGGTTGAATTTTGTCCTGCCTTTCTTTCGTCTTCTCTAGGCACGCTATATTATTTCATTTTTCATTTTTTTTAAAGTCTTCTATTTGATAACTTTTAAAAAAAAAAAAATCAGTTGACTTTAATTTCAAAGTTTTTGAAATATTTTATATGTACAAAAATTAAAAATTATTTTATTTAAATAGTCAAATAAGATTTAAGGTATTGTGTTGTCTACATTATTTAATTATGATCTTGAGACTCATTATTTTATTTCAAACCCCCAAAAACATGTATAAAGTTTTTATAAATCTATTAAGTATGATTTGTCCAGTTGAAAATTGAAACTATGAAAATATTTTAATTTTTGTATTTTGAAAATTGTATAATTGACTAATAGTAGGAATTATTAAGTAAATATAGTATTTTATAATTTATGATATTTATATATTATTTTAATTATTAAATGATGAAAATTTTAAATTAATATTAAAAATAAGAAAACTTTTTTTTACTCATAAATTTCATCTAGACTCGCTTAAACTCGTAAAGTGTGGAGCTTTGTCTTCACTTCTAGACACGCTTTACTTTTTTATAACACTGCAAACAACTCGCAAGACATAACAATACTAATAGACAATTGAGCAGCAGCAGCAGCAGCACGAATTGTGTAGTTATTAAAATTTTATATAAACCTTTAATTATAATGAAAAGCAAATATTGAACGTGAAATTATTTTAATTTTAACATAAATTTAGGAAAAGAGAGTTGTTGCTCCCGTTTCATCAACTCAAATAATTAATTAAAATTTAAGTTAGATTCAACAATTAATTATAATTACATATTTTGCGAAATTTACAATTTTTCAATCATACATTTCATCGATTTTTATTAAAAATTAATAAAAAATTAATTATTATCTCAACCAACCTTTGTAATAATTTGAATTTGGATGGTGGGTGGTCACATCATATGAGGGTGAGACCTCCACTTACTCCTCACAAGAGTACGAGGTTGTCTATTGATGGAAGGGGAAAAGCAAAGGAACAGTGTGTGCAACGGGTGGAAAAGGATTTGTGGTTCATGGCTCATCAAGAGCCTTCTTCAACGTGGTTATTCTATCAATACCACTATCAGGTCTAATCCTCAAGGTTAGTATCAACACAGTCTAGTTCGTCTCTAATATTTTAATTCTGGATGGACTCTTAAATCTCGTAGAGTTTCATATTCTTAAGAGGGGTGGCTCTAACTTTTCTGGTTGAGGGTGATGAATAAGATGTGAGATCATCGAGTTAATTGTACCAATGGTCATTAAATTTATATCTATATTTTCGAATGCTCACTGAAATTTAAGATGTCGAGTTTTTATCACTAAACTTATTCAAACGTTGGATGTTACTCACTGACATAACATCTGTTTCAATTTGTTAACAGAATTAGTGATGTGGCCAATAGAATGCACATGTAGCATCATGTTACGCTGTTGATAAATTATCGCGTCTTCAATTGCTCACTAAATTTTGAAAAATATTTTCGATTGCTAACTAAATTTTGAAAACGTCTTAAATTACTCACTGAAATTTGAGATGGTCGAATTTGGCCACTAAACTTATAAAAATGACGTTGACGTGTTGTTCGTTAAAAAAATGTATATCGCAAACACATGAATTGTGTGAAAGTAATAATGTAGACAAACAAGTTCGGGTTGTCAATCCCACGAGAAATTGATTATTTAATGCACAATAGTTAAATTTAATTTTAACATAATGTTGTAGAATTTTAAACTACTTTCATCATTTGAAAAATTCAAATTTATTGTATGTTTCATCGTTAAAATCAAATTAAAATAAAACTTGGATTTTGCAACGAAACATACAATAAATTTAATTAAAATTTGAATTTTGTAACGAAACACAAAATCCATTTAATTAAATTTATTGTGTATTTTTGTTGCAAAATCCAAATTTTAATTTAATTTTAAAAATGAAACTCGCAGTAAATTTGAATTTTTCAAATGATGAAAATAGCTTAAAATTCTATAATATTATGTTAACATTAAATTTAACTATTGTGTAATTGAATAATCATTTCTCGTAGGATTGATAACTCGGACTTGTTTATCGACATTATCACTTTTACGCAATTCATGTGCTTGCGGTACACAATTTTTAACGAACAACAATCCGATGTCATTTTTATAAGTTTAGTGACCAAAATTCGACAACGTCAAATTTCAATGAGCAATTTAAAATATTTTTCAAAATTTAGTGAGCAATCGAAGATATTTTTCAAAATTCAGTAAGCAATCAAAGACGTGGTAATTTGTTAATGACGTGACAAGACGTCATGTGTGTATTTTGTTAGTCACGCCACTAATTCATTTCATGATTTGAAACGGAAGTTGTGCTAGTGAGTAACATCCATTTGAATAAATTTAGTGATCAAAACTCGACATCTTAAATTTTAGTGAGCAATCGAAGATATAGACATAAGTTCAGTGATTATTGGGACAATTATCTCGAGATAATCCATTTATTTGAGAAAATAAATTAAAGGCTATAAACCAAAAAATTGTTTGTAGTTTCAGAAGCCCAACAATTAGTTTATATATGTGTACTTGCGACATCTCCAATCCAACTTCAAAATTGCATTAAAAAGAAATTAGTACTACAACAACATAATATTGAAAATTAAGATTTAAAGCAAACTACAACATAAACTAAGAAAATAATTTAATATTTCGGTAGATTATTTTTAGATCTTTCAAGAAATTCAAAATATTGACAAAAAAGATTATAGATATTTTGAGATCCTTGGCCTTGAAGTAATTTTCGGAGTTTCCAATATCGCCGAGTGTGTTGTCCAAATTGTCCATATCTCTTTGTTCTCTTGATCGTCCCCTCGTCAAATCTCGACACATAACTAAAAATTTGACACAAATTCTAAAAAAAATTTAAAAAAAATTGTGTCCCACTAATTAATCCGTCCCTCTGTCCTTCAACTGACCTTCATATACAAAAAATATGAGTCATCCAATCAACTATATGTTTTCATCAAAGAATAGAAACTTGATTTTAAATTATTAAAGTTGTATGTACCACAAAGTTTCAATTGTAAAATGACGTGATTGTTTAGACAATACGAATAAATATCAATAAATGTTGACAGTTAAAGTTGGTATGAAAGAATTAAATTGAGCGACGAGAAAGTTCTCCCTGCACAAGTTCATAGACGACACTTTCAAAGTTTCACGTGGTGCCTTTCTTCTTAGCACAGAAAGGAACACCGTGCGGCAGTAGTCTGCTCCGCTAGATTACCTTCCGCATTTTCTCGATCTTTTCTGGACGAAAGAAATTTTGATTACAAATAATAGAAAGTTTGAAACACAATTGAAATGAAATTGATCATTGATTACCGA
Source organism: Fraxinus anomala (assembly GCA_903798345.1). Classification (NCBI taxonomy): domain Eukaryota; kingdom Viridiplantae; phylum Streptophyta; class Magnoliopsida; order Lamiales; family Oleaceae; genus Fraxinus; species Fraxinus anomala. The sequence goes on from CAIGRN010067053.1 coordinate 17,158, forward strand.
AAATAAGAAATTACAATTGACGAAAGTAGGAAATTACAATTGGCTNCTCCGCTAGACTACCTTCCGCCTTTTCTCGGGACGAAAGAGATTTTGATCAAAAATAATAGAAAGCTTGAAACACAATTGAAAGAAACTCGTTCATTGATTACTGAAAGCAAGAAATTACAATTGACGAAAGTAGGAAATTACAATTGGCTAGTGCAGGGGGCGAACACTAGAAAGGTTGAAAAAATTGTTTGAAAGACTAATACCCCATATAATAGACTAGTAACAAAAACCCAAGTGACATGAGTAGACTTTAAAAAGTTGAGGAATCATACTAAACTTTTCCTATTTTCTAGCTATTTTACAATGGAAATAAATATTACATAGAATAGAAATTACAACTCGAAATAGACTAATATTTA
>CAIGRN010067054.1:0-10834 GCA_903798345.1 Fraxinus anomala
TTTTTTTTTTTTTTCCTTCAAAAGTTGCACAAGTTGATAACTAAAAATTTATTTTTACCAAATCAGTCACTAAAATTAATTAATGCTTTTAAATTGCTAACATTAGGGACATGTATGATATAATTTTTTTAATAATAGATTTTCTGAAAAATGAAAAATAAAGATATAAATTTATGTATAAAATTATTTATTTTTGAAAAATTTGCAATTAAAAATAAATTTAGAAAAAATATACACCAAACATATGTTCGGTCCAGTTCGATTTTTGAGTATTTAATAAATGAAACCGTCGAGTCCAAATATAATTATGGAACTGTTCGGGTTCAGTTCCGCACCATAATTAATTTTTTTTAACATTTATAGCAACACTACATAAATACAATTAATGACATGTTCATTCGTAGTTTTGATGGGCAGTTGGAGAGGGAGAGTCGGACTCGACAATCGACGGCTTCTATTGGGCATGTAGATATATGTTTTCAATTTATCAAATGATTTGGAGTTAGTGGACCCGTGCTTACCGAATGAAAGTATGAAATTGGAAAGAAAATGATACAAACTTAAAAAGACATAGATTTTGGGTTAATAATGAAATTAATAATTGTGCCAAATAAATTAAAACAAAAAATTGAATTTAGAAATTGAGTTGAGCTGGGCTAGCTAAGCATGAACTTGGCTTGAGAGTTGAAGTATTAATCACTAAATTAGTTAATTTGTTAATTTGTTCAGAAAAAATTAAAATAATTTAATTAATTCAATATAAAAAATTATTTAGATTCGATTTTTGATATAGGACAGAGAACCGAACCAAACACATCGGTTCTCGATTCAAATACCCGTTCAAATATTTAACTTATGAAGAACCGCTCGGTTCGATTCAGTTCGGTTCGATCCGATTTGATTCGAGAGTTTTGTCCAACCCTAATATTCAAGGCACACCACAAACAAAAATGATGATAAAGGATCCCGTTGTCTAAGGCCTTTTCTCCCTTTCATGAATCCATGTATGCTCCCATTCAATGCCATGAAATACGAAGGAGTTGTGATGCATTTCACCACTCAATCAATGAATCTAGAAGGGAAATCCAATCCTTCTAGAATGGCTTTGAGGAAATCCCAACTAATCGAATCATATGCCTTTCTTAGATCAATTTTAAAAAGGCATCTAGGGGTAACTCTTTTCTGGTTGTATTGCCTCAAAAGTTCTTGAGCAAGGTGAATGTTCTCCATCATGCTCGGTCCCACTACAAAAGCGGTGTGTGCTTAATCCCCAATAATCACAAGAATAGGCCCCAATCTAGAAGCAAGAATTTTGGTAATAACCTTGTAGAACACATTGCAACAAGCACTAGATCTATAGTCCCCAACGGTATTTGAATGGCTAAACTTTGGCACCAATGCAATGATCATGTGATTGGTTTGTTTAAGAAGAGAACTTGAAGAGAAAAATTCTTCAGTTGATCCCACAAAATCAACCCCTATGATCTCCCATGATCTCTTAAAAAAAGAAAGAAGAATAACCATCCGACCCCAAAGACTTGTCATCTCCAATACTAAACAACGCTTCTTTGATCCCTTGTCATGAAATGCCCGAACAAGGGACTCCACTTGCTCACAAGATACCGCAACCCCTTCCCTCAAGATACTTGTATCAATAGGTTGCCCAAGATCACATGTTCCCAATAGCTTGCTATAAAAATTGATGAAATCCCAGTAATATGTTTTTTGTGAAGTAATATAAAAGCTCATTTTCACTTCACATAAACCCAAGACTTCTTTTCTCAATCTTGCAAGCATGAATTGAAGGTCAACATTTGAAGGCTGATCATGTAGTGTCAATTGAGCCGACTTTAGGTCCTTTTTCGCTTTCTTGGCTTTCGAAGAAATATGAGCAAAGTGTTTGTTGTTGAGCTGACTTAGTACCCATTTGAGACTTTGTAACTTTTTGCAAATTCTAAACTACTTAATCCCCCATAACATCAACATCCCAGCTAGTTAGAACCAACTCTTGGAAGTCTCCATACTAGTCCACATGTTAAAGAATCTAAAAGGCTTGTTTTTATTACCATCTTGTTCAAGAAGTGAAACAATACATGGAGAGTGATCTGATGAGCATCTCGAAGGCAAAAAATCAACAAGTCTATGGAACCCCGCTGGCACCCATAAATTGTTCACTATAGCTCTATCGATTTTGCTCTAAACTGAATTATTGGTCCATGTATAGAAACAACCAATGGACCACATATCCATAAAACCAACATTGACGCAACAATTCTCAAAGTCCTTCACCTTATATGGAGTAATCTCTATTCCATTACATTTTTCATCATCCTTTAAGAACATTGTTAAAATCCCAAGTATCATCCAAGGCAAAGAGCATTTCAAACCAAGCTCCATAATGTTGCTCTAAAGTGGCCTACGACAAACAATAGTATGGAACACATAAACGAGAAGTTACCTTACAAGTAGCAATACAATGGATGACTTGTGACGTAGTCTCCAACACCTCTAATTTCACTTTCAAGGAGTCCGCAAAATTGTTATCCTTTCGGCTTGATGAGTGAAAAAAATTATTCACTTGCAATAACTTGTTGAATTTATTTCACATAACCCGGTGAAGTTTCTGTTGATTAAGCTTTGTTTCCAAAACACCCATAACACCAATGTTGTGTTGTTTCATGAAGTGCCGAACCCCGTTTTGTTTTAGGGGCTGGGTTAGGCCCTTTATGTTCCACAAGTCGACCTTCATGATAATATTTGTAAGGGATTCCCCCGTTTTTTATCTTTATTTGATTTTATTGGTTGCTCTTCAAGGATTCCCTTGAGTTTCCCATTAGATGCAACCTTCAAATTGGGGACTTCAAGACCTGCATTTCCAGATCGGTCGTTGCTAGTTTTCGAATGACAGCTAGTAGTATGCTTTATTCACTACCCCAATCAGCTGATCACTATCTCCTGCATTCCGGTAATCGGGTTCTTCAATTTATTGGGTACACGTTACTGCAATATGTAATTTCACATACGAGACCGCCTTTGTTGGAATTCCAGCACTGTTCTGGCCATTTGAACCTATTTGCTGGACAGCTCGTTGTTTGAACCACTCTGCCCTTTTGAAACTGCCTATGAAGTTTCAGCTATATTCTGATCATGTGTGGTAGCGTGTTGCATGGATTTTCTAGCCACATTTCGTTTAGCAATTGGATGATCAACATGAGTCTGTTTCGTCGCCTGATTTTTCACATTACATGCATCTGTTGTGTTCCCAAACAACTTGCAAGTCGAGCAAAATTTCTACTCATGCTCGTAACAAACTTGTTGGTCCCCTCGATTTTCCATTGGGTAGTCTCATCTTAACTACTCGGATAAACTCTATTGAAGCATCAACTTCCACAAAAACTCTAGTATATGATAGATGTTCCTTTGTTGTAGTGAGTAAGTCGGTAGAAATTGGTTTTCCAATCTTGGATGCAATCTGTCCTTCCAACAATCCAATGGCAACCTTAGTAAAGTAATCCACACCGGCAAAGCACTAACGCCATTATCATCAAACTCAAAGCATCGAGGCATAATTTTCAACATCAAAGGTCTCATATGTATGTAATATGGCCCACCTTCAAGCACTTGAAGTCTATCATCCATATTCTCGAATTTAAATACTAACCATCCAATTTGATGCACGAAACTGTGGTACTTTACCTTCCATTGGTCACACATTTGTAAGAGGGCAGATTTACCTGGAAATTGCCCATCAAAATACCCTACCAAATAGTAGCCCCAAGGTTAATTTCACATTTTTGTCAAAAATGAAGAAAGGGAATAACCAAGATGATATCTTCAAGAGCGCATGACTAATTTGATTGTAGCTCATTCATAAGATGACAAAAAAATTTGATTGGCTTGCAACCTGCAGAACCTTGACTCTAACAGAGCGAAAAATCACTTTCCCTCGTGTTTGGCTAACTTGGGTTCAAGGCGGCAATAATTATTGATCGCCTCATCCATTTTAATATTATTTAAAAGAATTAAATTTCAAAGGCAAAAAATAACATACATTATACTAAACGGAAGAATGTATTGTCACATCCCGTCTTAAGCAAGCCATCAGGCAAAAGATTCCGGTGCTAGGTAGGGCAAGGAATAGTTTCCCCATTCCGAATCTGTCCCATTGTCATTCCTATTTATCCATGCTAATTATCTCGTTAAATTTAAGTATGATATTCATATACAAGATTAGTTGATAAAGAATTGAGAATGCAATTAAGTTCGATTTACTTTCAAGAGGTGTAACCATAATAAAAGAAAACGCTGAAAGCTATTTTGGCAAGATGCTAAAACAGTGTATATCATTATGTGTATATAGTAGCTTTAAAGTTGTGAAAGTAAGAAGATTACAGCTAAGATATCAGCATACAGTCTTCTGCAAGATTACAGGTAAGGTATCAACAAGATTGCATAATATATGGGATTAACATCTTGTGCCTTAACATATTCTCCTCAAAATTGGAGGGTATGGAATAGACCAATTTGTCACGTAAAATACAAAAGAGATCAGCAGTGTGTCCTTTGACGAAGACGTCGACAACCTGATTTTTGGTGTTAATGTAACGAACAACACATCTTTCTTAACTACATTCTCTCTAATGAAATGATAATCGACTTTGATATGCTTAGTCAGAGCATGGAAAATTGGATTAGACGCCAGTGACATAGCACTTAGATTATCACACCGAAGAGCAGGAGGTTGAGGTAGATAGATGCATAATTCTTGTAGAAGTATTCTTATCCAATATACCTTTGCAGTAGTTAATGCCAAGATCCTATATTCTGCCTTGGTGTTGGGCAGAAACCACATGTTGTTTGTTAGAGGACTAGGGAACTAAACATTGCCCAAGATAGATCCCATAGCCAATGGAAGACCTTCTATGATTCAAATTACCGACCTACTCCGCATCGTAAAAGGCATGTAATGAAACAGTGCTTGGTTGATAGTAAAAGCTAAAGTCAGCAACGTGTTTTAAATATTGAAGAACCCTCTTGGCTGATGTCCAGTGAGTGCTAGCTGGAGCCTGCATATGTTGGCACAATTGATTCACGGAGTAAGCGATATCAAGGTGTGTGAATGTAACATATTGCAGGGCCAAAACTATATGTCGATATTTAGATGGATCTACCGGCAAGTCATCACCAAGTTTGGACATTTTGGTACCAGAAACAAGATCAAGTAAATCTGCAATATACTTTGATTGACGTAAATGCAGACCTGCTAAGTTAAGGATAGCTTCGATGCCCAATAAATAGCTCACGTTACCTAAGTATTTCATCACAAATTCAAATTTCAACTGAGCAATAATAGAGAAGATTGTAGGATCACCATTTCCAATGATAATGATGTCATTAATATAGACTAATATAAAAATATGTAGTTTACATCTGTGAAATGTAAAGAGTGAGTAGTTAACATGTGAACTAGATAAACCAAGATCAAATAGTGCTTGAGCGAGACGAGTGAACCAGGCCCTTGGTGTCTGTTTAAGATCATAAAGAGAGCGATGTAATTTACAGATAAAATCAAGGTGCTCAGCACTAATAAACCCATTGAGTTGTTCCATATAGACCTCTTCATCAAGAAATCCCTGTATGAAAGCATTGGAGACATCTAATTGACGAGTTGTCCAACGAAATTGCACAGCCAAATCCAAAAGAATTCGGATAGTAGTTGGTTTTACAACCAAACCGAATGTCTCAAAATAGTCTACCCTAGACCTCTAGTCAAACCCTTAGCGATCAGCGGAGCCATTCGATTTTTATTTTACTTTGTAGATCCATTTGTTACGAACGATGGGATGAGAAAAAGGCTGTGGACAAAGTGACCACGTACTATTGTCCAATAATGCTTTGGATTCAAATTCCATAGCTGTGGGCCGTTCAGGTTTAGAGACTACACGTGTAAGTTTTTTGGTTCAGGAGGGATTACAGTGGCGTGAAAAATTTTAAGAGGATGACGTGATGAATAAAAAGTTTTATAGTCAGAAAATTGACGAAGCCGGGAATTTCCAGTTTCAGATCGAGTAACAACTCTAGAATCTGACATAGGGGGGATCGATGGTTTCCAAAGAAAGGATAGTTGAAGGAGATGATGGAAGAGAAGAAACTTTCAGTGTAGTATCAATTGGAGGGTGCAGGTTATTAGATAAAGAACTGGGACTTTGAAAATTGATAGGCTCAAGTGACTCCTGTGGACTTGATAACACAAGGGGCAATTGAGAATTGTGTTGTGTGATTATAGGAGCAGGAGAAGGATCTAACGAAGGGACATGTGAACTATTTTGGAAAGATGCCAAAACAGTGTATATCATTATGTATATATCCCTTGTTTGAGCCAATGAAGGGACGGGTGAACTATTTTGGCAAGATTTTGTTATAATACATTTTTAAAGAATGTGTAGTTAAAAATTAGAGATTTTTTTTAACTTTCGTGTAATATTATTTTATTGGAAGAATGTATAGTTGAATATAAACTTAAAAAAATTAAAAAAAATTAAAGAATGGAGTTCAAACGGGATTTAACGTAACAATCATGCACCTTTTTAATATTCGAGCTCTTAAATTCATAAAGAAATATAAATAATGTTATTATTCCTTCATATAATTCATAAACTGATGCAAGGCCATACCTTAAAGAAGGTAATTCATTCTATCTTTCTCTCTCTCATCTATCTTCCCTCTCTCATCTACACACTAATAAAAAAAAGGATTAGTATACTATTTTCCAGATTGAAAACTAAATCAATCAAACACATCTAATTAATAATTTTCATATTATTTTCATACAAATTTCATAATCGTAATCAAATGCACCCTTAAAATTTGGCTCAAATCTGAAAAATTTAAGGCCCGGCTTGCATCGATGAAAAGTTGCAAATTGCCAAATTTAAGGTATGGCCTTGCATCAGTTTATGAATTATATGAAGGAATGTTGACATTGTTTATATTTCTTTATGAATTTAAGAGCTCGATATAATTCAATGATTTATGATTGTTACGTTAAACCCCGTTTGAGCTCCATTCTTTATTTTTTTAAAACTTATATTCAACTATACATTTTCCAAATAAAATAATATTACACGAAAATTCAAAAAATTTCTCTAATTTTTAACTACACATTCTTTAAAATGTATTATAACAAAGATGTTGGAGTGCGTCTCTGAGGGAGCTCCCAAGGTGATGCAAAGGTATTCTAAGCTATCCCAACTAGAGAGTCGAAAGCTCATGGAGACTTATCTTTATAGAAACTGTTAACCTCGGAAAATGGCTCCGACACGTGGCCAACGGAATAATGCTCTACGTAAGCTCTTCCATGTACACGATAGTACACTGTTAGTTACTCGTAGCATTTTTCGGTGGGGGTGGAAGCGGCCGCGAGTACTCCGACGGTCCAGTCAGTATTTCAATCAATCGAAAAGTGGTGTCCTACGATGAAGTAGTCATCGGGATGTGGTCGTGAATGTGTGTAAATATAATGTAAGGCTCCTTGGAGTTAAAAGCTAGAATTCAAAGATTTGAATGAGACCCCCACTTACCATTGTGTGTGGGTATTTATACTAGAGAAGGGAAGAGGAGAACCATTGGATGGGAGGACACGTAGCTTCAGATCGGGGACGAGCCATCCTTCCATAGGCATCAACCTGTCAATGCATAGGTTGGCGGGCATTAAATGATCTCTGACACGGGACCTGAGTTCATCGTTTGTAGCCTGTCACACGTCCTATCAATCAATCAGGGACTTGACTTTAGATAGATCTCATAAAAGATATTGGTATAGAGGTGATGAGGCGGATTGTGAGGCTTAACGAATACGGAGTGCGGGACATTGCATCCACCTGAGCGGCGGATGAGTTCGGCTTTTCTACGAGCTGGAGCAATGGTGTTTCTATTCGAAATTATGGAATCAGTTTGTCGCCATGTAGTAATCACCATATCAGTTCGGTCAACATGTGGCAGATGAGATGGATGGCGCGAGGTGGAGGGCCCGTAACAACAGTCTCTCAAGTCCGTGTATGAATATTTATATAATGCATGGACTTTGTGGAGACGGTTATATCGTGTCATCCTACGAGGTACATGCACTGGTTGTTGATGAGACAAAAAGGTATGCAGGAACGGAGTCCTGATGGAGGGACGCGGTGTTGAGTGACTTTAAGAGAAGTTGTCGCGAAGCAAAGTCCTAGCTGGAGGATAAAGTGATAGGTGTTGACAACTTTGAGGAAAGTTGTGTCTTCTCAAGGTAATCATGTGGGCATTGTTTGCTTCAAAGGCACGCTTCCATGGCCATAAATGGAAATCATGGCGACGGCTACATTGGCTTAAGGCGACGCGCTTGGAGTCGTTAGATTACATGACTCTTGGTTTCAATGGTGATGATGAACTACAGATTTAGATGGTCCATATGTGATTTGAGATGATCTAATGGCTGGGGTGAATATGGAGATGCCTATCTAAGGTTCAGACCTCTCGTTTTGTCATTTTACTTTTACAAAAATCTTTAAAGTCTTTGAATTCTCTGTTTCATTTCTGTTTGTTTTCTGGCATGCGAAATTCTGAGACTCGACGACCTATCTGAGTATTCCGACGACTTCTTCTATTTTGAACCAAACTCTCTAGGTAAACTCATCTACTTCATTCCGTTCTTTTACTAGTTTTCAAAATTCAAAATGGCCACTGGAGTTCATCGAATTTGTGTACAAGTGAGGGGCGAGGTGCGGTGAGTTCGGGTATGGGAGAGCCGACAGTACCCTCTTCAGATGAAATAGACAGAGACATTAGGTCGGGGGAGAATATCTGCAGATGACTCGCCTCGCATGTGGATACTTCTATCCAGTGAGGGGTTTCTAACTATCCCTCCAAAGCTACCTCAGAAACTCTAGAAAAATGTGGACGGGTCTTTAGGATACCAGATAACATAGAGTTAATCGTACCTGAACCGGATGAGAGGGCCTACTATTCGAGGCCAGGTTGCGTGGCCATGAGCGAAAATTTATTTAGGGCAGGTCTTAGACTCCCCTTTCACTCGTTCTTTAGGCTAGTTCTCTTGTCCTACGGATTTGCTCCGACCCAATTCAACCCGAACTCCTGGTCCCAGATGGTAGGATCGTGGATGCTCTAGCATTGGGCTAGCCTATGCATAGATATGCCCTTTAGCATTTTCCATTCCTTTTACATCCCGAAGACCGTGGCCGGAGGAAAAAAGAGTAAGGGGTGGTATTACTTGTCCTCCTGGGGATCCCATTTCCCTTTTGTAGTTGACCTACCCACTTCGGTATGAGAGTAGCGAAACTTCTGATTTTGGGCAGTTGGGATGTGGGAAACCATGGAGTATGACCCCATGGCTTCCCTCACCGTCCCCACATCTTACTCCACAACTAGTAAGTTATCTTACCTAAACAATTTAACTTAGGCAATTTCTTATGGCTTAATATTTTTGTTGTTTACAGGTTCCATTCCAAGGCGCGAGATCTCCGAAGAGGACTGGGACATCATCAGTCACGTCTACCAGCAGCCTTTCAAGGATCAGAGCTACAGCGAGCTGATCGACAAGAACACCGACTTCACTCTAAACGGACTGATAGCTGCCCAAGGCGAACATTGTTCACGATGATGATGAACAGTGCAAAAAAAAAAAAACAATAAACTATTCATTTTAGTACTTCCTATATTAAATGTGAAGAGACTAATATTTACGTGAACAGTGACGGATCACTGTACACCCGTGAACAGTGCCAAAAAAAATAATAAAATAATTATTTTAGTACTTCCTATATTAAATGTGTAGAAACTAATATATACTCCATGTAATTAACAATATTAATTTTGATCTTTGTGCGAAACATGAATTTACAACTTCTTTTATTGCATGTCCCCATTTTGACCTACCAGCCCTAAAATCCCATTGACATTTCTTGCTAAAAGTTGCAATTATTTTGGTCCAATTCTCCATGCTCTATCTGATCAAAGTAAACCAACACAAGTTAATAATGCTTACGTGTGTGTATTAAATGTGTATGTTTTTAACTTTAACTTTACACGATATTTATTAATTATTAATAATTTTTTTCTAGAGATAAATTTAAAGATGTGATGTAAAGTTTTACTTGAGTTCTTAAATATGTAAGAATCTAAATGATCTCTGGCACTCAACAACCACCAATCGACCAACTTTCGACGACTCTAAGGTATGTAAAGGGATAAGAAGAAGAATTTATGCAAACATTTTGTATCATTTACATCTTTTACATTGCCCATTTTTAAATTTTAAGACATGCATGCTTTTTTCTCGCTAAATTTATAATATATTGTGAGAATATAAGTATAACATGTTAGACTGGTATGGATATATGCGCGAGTGACTTAATATTAAATTTTTAGGAGATGGCACCACCTACCCACACGAATTTGATGCACGACTTATTGCAAGCAGTACAAGAGTTGAGCAGGCAGAATCAAGCACCCCCACCACAAAATGCACCGCCACAGTAGAATACACCTCCATTTGTCCCTGAAGCTATCTCGATGGTTGAACAATTTCGTAGGTACAAGCCTCATACTTTCGACAGTAATTCTGACCCACTGACTATTGAGAAGTGGATAAAAAATCTGGAATGAATATTCTGACACATTACTTGTACAAATGCACATAAGGTACTACGCGTAGAATTTATGTTTGTTGGAGCAGCTAGTCACTAGTGGGACTCTGTCTCACGTACTAGGACTAAAGAACAACAGCTTAACCTAACTTGGGAGAAATTTAAGGAGAAGGTGATGGCAAAGTACTTTCCAC
>CAIGRN010067060.1:0-15721 GCA_903798345.1 Fraxinus anomala
ATTTCTTTGTAGGCTAGAATTTAATGTTTACCTCTTGAAGAGAGAGAGAGAGAGAGAGAGAGAGAGAGAGAGATCAATTCCATGGATTCGAAATCCTTCCTCTAAATCCACTTGCCCAACCAACAGATGTAGAAGCATTGGAATTTGAAATAAATGATTTGAATCAGTTCATTTGAAATCCATTCTTACATCTGAATAAATATTTCCAAATACAACCTAAGAAGATGATCTGGAAATATATTTCAACCTACTAAAGTGAAACCATTTTAGATGGAGGTAGTTTAATTGACTCTAAAATAGAAAGGGTAACTACCATTCAACCTCCATTGTGGTCATAGCAAGTTTTCTCATTTATCCTCCCAAGAATAGGAATATCCATTATCTAACTACATGCAATGACTTCAAATTCATATGCGGAGAACACAATCCAGAAGTTCGTGCTCAACAAATCAATTTGGCCATTGTAACACCTAAATAAGAGCACAAAAGATCTCTTTATTGATGCAGAATGGATTTACTAGTATACATGTGATTTCTCTCAAGTGTTCCCACCTGACGCAATATCAACTCGCGTCCAAAATTAACAAATATATACTATGATTGTCAAAACCACCTAAGAACCTTCAACTCGGGCATTCATTTTCAAATCCTCACCATAATGAACCTAAATTTCTAGGCATGCCCAATTTCAAATTCCAATAGTCAAAGCATCAAAATATTTTGTATAATCCTTACTGATTGGCTAACAAATTTGAAAAAAATTGATTATGAGATAAAATAGCTATTATAATTAGCTCAGAAAATCAAAGAACCATAATGCAACATACCAGTATTGGGAGTCACCCAAGCACACCTCTTCTTGGCCACTGAACTTTCCATCACTATACCTTCACTCTCACCCCCAATACTTTTCTCAACTCTCTCAATTTTCTCATTTTTTGGGCTGCATTGCTGCTTCCTTCTAATTGGTGCAGTCGGGGTAATGCTCTGCCTGTTAATCCTTCCCGTGGAAGCCCGGCTGTGCGAAGAATCCGAGGAGGCATCAGAAGAACATGAAGCGTTCATTGACAAATTCGGCTGCCGAGTCCTTAAAACGGAGACTGCACTTTTATTTTTCCTCTTAAAACCCATCGTCGGAGATGATTGTTCAGTTTCCTTAGCTGCTGGAGACATTTTCCCATCGGGCTCGTCACTATATTGGGATTTCACTGCTTTCTCGAACTTGGGTTTCGAAATGGGCTTTTGCAAAACCATGGATCTAGCTTTATTACCGGCTGGCCCGAGCACCGGCCTCGTCTCCGATTCAGTGAAATTCACCGATTTCACTCGTGGCGGTCCAGACATCAAATTAAACTGGTAAAAAGCTAGGGTTTACAAAAAAAAGTGGGGAAGTGGAAATTAAAGCGCACAATATGTTCCAGTAACAATTCGGCTTCTAGGAAGGGTGCGAATGAGGATACATTGTGATACAGAGGGGGTTGAGTACAGGGATTAACAACCGAAGTGAGAGTAAAAATGTGAGTGAATTCTTGTACTCTATAGGACTACGCTAGCTGGTTAGTAGTGAGTAGGCGGCACCGGAGGCCGGTGCACGGCGTATCACGCATGGAATCTGAGCAGAGCGGGGAACTACGGAGCCTAGTCGAGGATAATTTCTGAAGAGAGAGAAGGGGAAGGCGGAGGAGGAGAGAGAAGAAAAATCAACCACTGACAAGTAGCCACGTAAAGAAGGACTAATTTCCTTTTATTTTTGCTGAAGAACCAACGGAAGGTTTTCCTTTTCTTTTTGATTTCTTTCAACTGATTTTGAGGACAACAATGGACTGACATTTATAATACATAAAAATGGATAATTTCAATGGGGTTGCTAACCTTTTCTAAAAGTAAAAATTAAGTCCCGAACATTTAAATTTTGGTAATGTCTTTTCAAACTTTTTATATAAAAAAAATGTGCAATAGTAAGACTTCGGATGGTTACGGTGCATGAAATGCAGTTGTCCAAATTTTAGAAGGACAAAAAGGTTTATCCACATTTATCTACTTAAAATAATTTAAAACTTTTTAACAAAAAAAATATATTGGCATCTTCCGCAACCCCAACTACCCGACCTGCGCATCCAAAATCAATTATCACCACCTCATATACAATGAATCACATTTTTGTCGCCCACTGCAAGCACTACCTCCATCTCTTCTCCCTCTAACTGTCGGCTCAAAACCAAGGAAGGCGATGATAGGAAAGGTGATTGTAGCGACGATGACGATGGTAGGCTGGATGTTGCATAGAGGAAAAATGCTGAATAGGAAGGAGCCTAGTTTGTGGTGGTGCAAGTTTGATTAGGGTGAATTTTGGGAAGATGATACTTTTTATTTTTTGTTTGCTTTTTTCTCTCTCTTCTTTTAATTTATGGTGAAGAGACAATTTTGCCATTCAAAAAAGTGGGAAAGTACAATTCATAAACTTAGCTGACGGATTTCCATCCAAAAGTCCTCGCATTCCACAGTTTTTTCAAACATTTGGGATGACGATGCCAAATAAACAAAAGTGTGGGACCATTTATACTTTTTGAAAAGGTTGGAAATCCCGCTGCAATTTTCACATAATAAAAAGGATATATTACCAACCCATCTCATTCATACTTGGATCTCAAAGTTCAAACGTCTTTTTTATTGGTATTAAGCACCTCAATCTTCTACTTTTAGGCATAAATGGTCCCTACACATGGTGGCACCTCAATCTTCTACTTTCAAACGTCCTTTTTCTTGCTCTAGATGATGGGTACTCGGTACAAGGGATGGAGGGTGAAGAAGATGAAGATTTTTACTCTTTACCTTTTTTTTCGCTTTGAGTTTATAGATAATTATGTCTTTTTACGAAAGTTCAATATTGAGTTCAAACCTAAAATGTCTGTCCTACTTCTTCCAACATATAACACCCATGTGCACTCTTAGCATTTACTTCTACTACTCAATAATAAGCTCCTCAAGTGTTCCATTTTTAGGAGACAGCATTGTGGTGAAAAGACACATTTGCCCTCAAAATGAAATGAAACAAACCATCATCATCTTCTCCAAGCCATCATCATGAAAGACATGCTTTAAATCAGCTAATAATGCAAGGCGAGCATAAAACCCCAAAAAAGAGCCATTTTTATTAAAACACTTCCTGAAACAGAATATGCTTACAGAGGAACAAAATTCGATAACTTCCATGATAACAAGATTGCACGAATGATAGAAACTCGTCACATTTCAAAAATGATCCTCAATTTGTAAATTCAGGAGTGTGACTTGGCACGAGTAGCTGGATCTTCCTTAGATTCAACGAGAATAATAAATATATAGCCGAGCACCCACAGAAGAATGTAGAAGAAGGGAACCCAAGAGAGACATGCAACAAGACTCATTACACTGCCAACGTACTGTGGATCCTTGATTACTCCGAAGGGGAATTCTGTCACCCATGGGATGTTCTTTCCAAAACGTACGCCATAGTACGTCCCCAATTCTCCTAACAGTTGATAGACCCTACATCATGATTGCATTAGTACAACAATCACGCGAGAGAATGTTTAGAGATTGAAGTCCAACCAAAAAGGGCATATGCTTGAACAGGAATCAACTAGAACTCATGCCATGTTTATATAACTATAGTTTCAAAATGTGATCATCTATGGAATAAACATCCAGTACATGTTTGTTATATGCAGTATTGGACAGCACTCAACAATAATATACACGAGATTTAAACTTCTTTTTCTTCCTCAAAAATGTTATGAAGTTGTCCAACTTACCAGACAAGCCACCAGTGCATTTTGTAATCATGCACGTCAAGACCAACCCAAATAGAAGTATATACTAGACAGGTAAATTTGTCTGCATTTAGTTCATTTCTCGAGGAGGCTTACACGAGGTAACATCTAAATATCTACTCTTGATCAACAGCACATTGTTGCACATAGAGAAATAAAAAGTATGAAGTGCGTGAAACAGCATTTGATATAAGGAACTATGGACTCCCATAGAAACTGAAGATAACAAATATTAGGTAATCAAAATTGTGTCTCAGTGGGCAGTCTATAGTCTATATATTCACGTCACCAGTTCGACTAAAATAACACAACTTCATGCTTATCTGGTCATCAAATTTGTCCAGTTAGAAGGATTCGAATGCTGCACAATCATTATAAACTGAACTGTAACAAGAAGAGATATAATGCACTACAGTTTTCTTGGGAATTTCATGGAAACAATAATCAAGAAATGGGAAATACATACAAGAGGTGAAGAAGCTGGTACAATACTTCACTGGAAAACCCAAATTCCCAATCAGCTAACTTACTAAGCTAAATAAATTATCTACATTGCCATATCCACAGCCCCAAATTTGGCAAAAATACTCCATAAACCACTAGTATAGATTGCTGAGCATCTTGTACATAATTTTAAAAAGATTTAAACTTTCAGTTAGGTATCACTAGAACTCTTCCAGAACCCCCACACGCAAATATACAAACACATAAAAGGCACATTTAATCCGCAGCACTGAAAACCACAACGAGTAAGATTTTAACTTATTTTTGTTCTTTACTGTCCAATACCATCACAAATCCACATCAGGAAACCTGCCAAAAAGGGAGAAGGAGAAATGGGTTACCTGAAGTTGAGGAATTGCCCAGCAATAAAGAGGGGCCAGAAGTAAAACGGAGGCGGCCAAGAAATCGTAGAGACAGAAAATAGTGATACGAACTGTACTATTTTGAAAAAATGAGAAACCAATGCCATGACTCTGCAGGGATCACGGCCTCTCCCGCAAAGATCCACCCATGATTGTGGGTGTGTCCACAGCCAGTAGTAGAATGGGAATGGAGATATCACTCCTACACATGCCCATAATTCCATAATTATTTTTTCCTATTCTTCTACTAGTTTATAACGATTTACAGAAAAAAAAAAAAAACAGAGATTATGAACTGGGTGCAGCAGTAGATCTTAAAACTGAAATTGAGAAAACCAATGGCTGTGGCTCGCACGGCGGCCCTAGTCACTAGGGCCATCTGTATTTTTACATTTTTAGCACTTCTTGGTTAAAAAAATAAAAATTATAAATTATAAGCCAAGTTTCCAAGCCTTTGTCTGGTTTCATTATTTCAAAAATGTATATATATATTTTTTTCATATTTTCAGTCACAAATTCTCCAATTAAGTATTTGTTTGAACCACATTAAAATTTTTATTATCATTATTTTACTCATTTTCAATCACACGTTCTTCAATAAAATAATATTTTTCATCATATCAATAATTTTTTTTTTCAACCACACATTCTCCATCAATCTATTATTCCGAAATACATTCTTTCAAAATAATGTGGCTCAAACACACCCTAAATAATATTACATGTAAGATAAAACATTTCCTTTTTTTTATCCATATATTCTCTAAAAAATCATAAAATATATTTTTCCCAAAATTTATTTTTAATTGAGCCCAAACAGGGTTAAATGTGTGTAGAAAAACGTGAATGAAAATTGTGAGTTTCTTGAATCTTTTATTTCTTAATACTCTTTAAATTTGTTTTCTAAAAAAATGTCTGGTTTGATCTCGTGAGCCTTGCAGGAATAGTAGTTCCAGAAAGGGTCGATCGGCTCACTGTAAGAGCTTGCATTGAGGTCTTCCACAGGTGTGCCAAACCTATAGTCATAGCCTCATAGGGTCATGTTGGTTAGAGACACCCCTAAATGATCGTGTCATTCTCTTCTCGTGTGCACGATAGATTCTCACTTATTACTTCAAATGTATTTTGGTTCTTAATTTTTAAAATAGGAAGTTAAACAATTCGTTATTGTAGCAATCGTCAACCTTTATTGCATCGTCATTTTTATAGCATATGTGCATGAGGATGGTTTTTACTTTTTTAATGCAACTCTAGTCTTTATTGCATATCTTTGCTATATCAAATTAATTTTCTACCATGGTGATTGGTGACAAACACTTAATTTAGCAACTTGAAAAGTAATGGGCATTATAAAGTTAATATAAGTCCAAATGTATAATAAATCGGTTTTGAAAATATTTCCTCTTTCGGACTTGGGCATTGAATGATTGTGAGAACACTGACAACTTTTATTTTGCAAGATTTCTTGGATGAAGATCACAAGTGGGAAGGATTACTAGACTTCAAGAAGTTTGGGATTTATCTTTTCATCAGAGAATCTAGTGTGCGTACGAGGGTATTAAGTATATCGCAGAAAAAGAAATAAGTTAAATTCCTAAACATATCAATTATTATATTGTAGATGATTAAGGGCATTGTAATAGTAGACACTTCGTCAGGTAGGCTTGACAAAGTGAGACTTGACACGTGTTATAGAGATAACATCGATGCCATTCTCTGCATCGTTTAGCGATTGAAGCATGACAATGAAAGTAGATCGAGCATCACTCTCTTCTTCAACACTAGAACAAAGATTGTGAATTTCTACTGTTCATTTTCTGTCCGTTTCTACAACCTCATTCATGGCTTCCTTGAACCACTCGAATGAACCTTGTTCTTTAGTCACCCAGTAGAAGTATGCCTTCTTTGTTTTGAAGTTACCTCTCTATAGTGTTAGAGGTGGAGATGATTTGAATTAAATTAAAAAAATGGAGGATTTAAATTTGTAACTTATTAAATCCAATACTTATAAAGTATAAACAGAGAGTGGATTTAAAGTATAAATTATAAAATCATCCATCATTCTAGTACCTATCTCTAATTAATTGAAATTCACGTACGGTTTTAATATTCAAATTAACAATTTTCTCATGTGATGATCCAAAATCACGAATTCAAGTAAATTGAGGATCTAAAATTCCACTTTTAAAGGTTGAAGGCTCAAAATTATAATATCTGAAAGATTGGCGAGTCCGTCCGTAGGTTACCCCCAACAATATGGAAAAATTGTAGCAAATGTCCCTAATATTTTATTTTGTTGCAGAATACACCTTAACTTTTCATTTTGGTGATCACAATCCCAAACCTTTAACTTTCATTGCAGATGGAGTCTATTTGACAGAATCCGTCCACTTATTAGTACCACTTATACATAAACAGTCACATAATTGTTTATACACAAATGAAATGTCAAAAAAAGAGCGAGGACGTTTTTTATGTTTATTTGGTTAAAAAAATTATGTTCCAATTATGTCTCATCACATCATATTTATGTAAATCATTATATAAATTTATATGTAGCACAACCGAACCAAGCTTTACTGTTTGTCAAAACCTAGGAAACCAGCCACTATCGCCATTGTTGCCCATCGTCGTCCATCTACTTGACGTCTCACAATCCGTTGTCACCACCGCAAATGCCACCATCAATTATCCAAATCTCAAAAAACCACACAAAAACACTCAAATCCAATTTTTTTGTAGAACATTTGAGCTCCCACAACCGACCACTCGTCGAACCCAGATCCGTTTCTACTCCCACAATCTTCTAGAACCCCTCGTTGTATACATATTTACTCTCACTCCACCATTTCCATAACCCATTTTCATCGTCTTCTTCAGGAAAATCCAGGGGCCAAGGTAAAGTCTTGAACTCTTCTTCTTCTTCTTCCCCTCCTTCATCAGGCCTTTCAAACTTCAATGCAACAAGACCCTCCCAATCTTTGAGTACTCCAAAGCAAAATCAATATTTTGTCATAGAACTTGGAATAGTCATACTTTAAAATATAGTTGTCAGACTCGACCTAGACACATATCCGGACAATGCAGCGGGGGTCAATGGATTAATGGTTCAACCGGCGGGTTATTGCATAAAACCTACAAAAAAAATATTTAGGTCTATAAAATAAAGTAAAATGTTGGACCAAAGTTTTTTAAAAGAATATTTTTATAAAACATATAAATGATTTATTAGATAGATATAATTTATTGCACACAAGTAACACTAAAACATTTTATGTTCAAGTGATGATGAACCAATTATTTTTCTTAAAGGTCCAATGTTCAATTTCTTTGGACCTAAAATTTTTGTAAAATGAATCAAATCGATCAATTATTTCGGGTAAATAGCCGGTTAACTCGGTCAAAGCCCAATTTTCACCTAGTTAAAGACATTTCATCAAATTAATATGCCCTGCCAGGTCAAGGGTCCGGGCCGTCGATTTTCTGATCCGACCGGTTAGGTCGGGCCGAATTTTATAACTATGCTTTAAAAGCTAAATGTTAAAGTTGAAGAGCCCAAACCTATATAAACACACAAAGGAAACCCATACTTCTAATGTTGGATTTATTCAAACCTCAATAAGTTCCATCAGAACCATGTCGAACCATCACGCTTTTGACCCTGGTGCCCATATGGGACAGGCGCCCATACACCAACTAGGGTCTCGAACCTGCTTTTGATACTAATGTAACAGAACTTGGGATAGCCATACCTCAAAGGTCAGTCGTTGAAGTTGGAGAGCCAACGCCTATATAAACCACGTAAAGGAAGCTCATACTTTCGATGTGGGATTCAAACGCCCATAAGTTCCACTAGAACCATGACATCTTTATCATCAAATTCCAAGCTTGAAACTAAAAAATAGAGCAGTAATTCCGTACAAAAAATTGAGGATAAAAAACCTACAATTCGAGTTGATATAAATATGAATGAGAAATTAGAAAATGGGTTTGACCTATTTAACCTATTGATCACCTCTGGGAAAAGGGAATCCCAATGGTTATGCTTTGAAATGACTAATTGAGAAGCCAATTGAAGCAAAGATGACTAATTGTTCTCTTAGACAGAATATCAAACTCCACCTTCCGCAACCACAAAGGGTAGGAGAGAAAACAACAGTAAATATTGGTGGAAGAGTAAAAAGAAGAGGTATGTAGATGAAGGGTCATATGATAAAGAGATTGCGATGAATATAGTAAAGAGGAAAATAGGTAGTGGAAAATGCGAAGATTGTGAAGAAGGTGGTGGAAACTTGGGTTTAGGCTATATGGGTGGTGGGAATTTATGGTTTCACTTTGTCTTTGAAGTGCCGCTGTCAATTCCATATACAAGGCTTAATCTACCTCAAGAGCATTTTTGTCTTCCATGTCCTGAAAAAAGGGTATGATTTGTACCAAGCAACATAGTAGCACCGTGAGTTGGCATTTGTGATGGTGACAGTGGAAGGTGCGATGTCGAGTAGATGGGTGACGATGGCGGTGATGGCTGGTTTCCCAGGTTCTGGTGTGGGCGTGGGGGTGTTTGAAGAAAACAAACAGATAGTTTTATTTTATTTTTTTGGTTTTTGTTTAATTATTTTAGGATTTCGTTACTTGTATATAAAAAATAAAAAAAAAATAAAAAAAAAAATATATATATAATGGATTACATAATATTATGTAGAAGAAAATAATTAAATGAAAAAGTCGATTGTATTTTAAATTGACAAATGATAAAGCGTCATGTGGTATTATTTAATTCATTATGTAAATTTTGATTTACTTGTAGCGGGATCCATTATTTTATATTTTACCTTTAATAATTTGTTAAATTGAGTCGAGTATTTAATTTAGGGGTTGATTAATGGATAAGTGAATGAAATCTGTCAAATAAATTTCAGCTGCAGAAGTTAAAGTTTTGGGACCGTAATCGTAAAAGTGAAAGGTTAAGGTGTATTTTGTAACAAAATGAAAGGTTTGACACCTTCCCCACAGTTTTCCCCAAAATTTTCCCATAATAGATTACATAATATGATGTGGAAGAAAATAATTGAATGAAAAAGTCGATTGTATTTTAAATTGACAAATGATAAAGCGTCATGTGATATTATTTAATTCATTATGTAAATCTTGATTTACTTGTAGCGGGATCCATTATTTTATATTTTACCTTTAATAATTTGTTAAATTGAGTTGAGTATTTAATTTAGGGGTTGACTAATGTATAAGTGAATGAAATCTGTCAAATAAATTTCAGCTGCAGAAGTTAAAGTTTTGGGACAGTAATCGTAAAAGTGAAAGGTTAAGGTGTATTTTGTAGCAAAATGAAAGGTTCGAGACCTTCCCCGCAGTTTTCCCCAAAATTTTCCCATATTCTCATTTTGGAGGGTTTTGGGTCGTCTTCTTCAAACCAATTCTCCAGAGAGCAAATCAGTGCTGGAGCCTGGAAGAGTGTGAGAAAATACAGAAAAAATGGTGAGACTAACGGCCCATTTAATTTGGAAAAGTCCTCACTTTTTCAACGCCATTCGTGAACGTGAATTAGATCTTCGAGGTACCATTTCTCTAAAACCCTATTCTCTCCCCATTGTCTATATACAGAGAAATTCGTGTATGAATATATGCAACCCCACTATTGATATTTTGTCAACCTTTTCTTTTGTATATAGGTAATAAAATTGCAGTTATAGAGAATGTGGGTGCCACTGAGGTCAGTTGCTAATTTTCTTTTGGTAGATTTCATTTTTTTTTTTTTTTTGTGGTTTGGAAAGGTGAAGTTCATTTTTTGTTGTAATACGTGTCTTATTTTTACTTTTATTTTTCCTCATACTTGTTGGATTAATTATGAATTACAGGATCAATTTGACACCATTGATTTATCTGACAATGAAATTGTTAAGCTTGAAAACTTTCCATACTTAAATCGACTGGGGACATTGTTATTGAACAATAATAGGATTACTCGTATCAATCCCAACCTTGGAGGTGAGAGTCTAATCGCCCTACACATTTTATTTTTTGTAATGAGTTTTAGTTAACAGGTTATTTGTTTAAATTATTGCAGAGTTTTTGCCAAAATTGCATACCCTGGTACTAACTAACAATAGGTTGACTAACTTGGTGGAAATTGACCCGCTCGCATCTCTCCCAAAGCTGCAGTTCCTTAGTCTGCTCGATAACAATATTACCAAGAAACCCAACTATCGTTTGTATGTCATTCACAAACTGAAGTCCTTGCGCGTGCTCGATTTCAAGAAAGTCAAACTAAAGGTCAGTATTTCATTCTATGCACTTCACCTACTGTTTAAACCAGTTTGAAAAATAAGCCAAAGAGAAATGTGAGAAAAGATTATTTTGTTCAAGAACCAAATGAATATTTTATCAATTACTGTTGGGCTTAAAAACCAAAAAATACGAAGGTCAGAATTCCTAAATACAAGGAGAATACTGCACTACCCTATTACAGAGACTAATCAGATCAATTACACATTGGAAAATATTGCATATAGTCTGTACTACATCTAATCATATCAGTTACATATTGTTATTTCCAGTTAACCACTAACAAAATCTACACTGTATGGTACATGGTAGTATTATCTGGTAAAGAATTAATATTACGTGCTTAGCCTTTGTAAGATGGTGCATGGCTTGTATGGTTCGTTTTGCAATACAAACTGAGAAGGAACAAATAAAATAATTTTTGCCATAGACTAATCTTTATAAAGGGGTAAATATGGAACTGTGTGTATAGGAATTTAGTTATTTTCTCCCTTCATATTCGCTTTTGGGAGTCAGGTTTATGTTGGGGAGGTGTTTTTTAGACATACAAGTCAGTCTCATTGTATTCACAACCATCTGAACCATGTGACAATTTGTGAAGATTAAGATAAAGCTTCAAATGGAAGCCAAACTATTGAATTCCCAAGTAATTAATGTCAGCATATAGAGGAATAGTGTTCAACTCTGCCATTAGGTTATTAATTAAGTAGAACTGTAGAAGTAAGGCATCGGTATGGTGTTGCATCAGCTGTGGATATAGACAAGTTAGTTGATGTATTACTTGGGAATAGGTATTTAGAGCCTCCACTATCCTCGGGAAACCGATTATATATTTGCGA
The DNA here is from genome assembly GCA_903798345.1 of Fraxinus anomala. NCBI lineage: Eukaryota > Viridiplantae > Streptophyta > Magnoliopsida > Lamiales > Oleaceae > Fraxinus > Fraxinus anomala. Next base: position 11,818 of record CAIGRN010067060.1, read on the forward strand.
GCTTTAGAGGCTCATTAGCATTTAGCAAAATGCTGGAACTTGGTCTCCCTTATATTCACAAAGTAAGAGAACAATAGAGTAAATAACCAAAGGCTTTCATCTCATGTTTAAAGCATCACCACACATGTAGATCTTTCATAAAAAAAAATACGTGGGGAGTACACTGGATTTGCACTGTCAATATGGTTGCTGTTCTATTGTTCTTCTTTCAACTACTGCACATGCGCTCAAGAAGATAATAAACCCCTGTTGAATATGTATTGGACTCTGACATTGTATGAAATCTCGCATGTGTTTGTTATGTTGTACTTAATTACTAAACTGAGATATTGGCACTAGCTAGACCCTTCATCACCTGTTTGGTATTTGTTAATTATCCCATGCTCAACCCATGATCAAATTGATACCAAAATTTTTTGCTATTTTAAAAATTTGTTTATCTGACTATAATATTAAAAATTCTTGATCCATGGATACTTGTGATGCATGCACCTTCCTGTTTGTGATAAATTTCTATTGTTTCATATCAAGTAGAAGTTTTAGTTCACCACTAACCTATTTTCACTTCTCAGCATTGGTGTACCTACATGTTTGGTGACTACTGTTTAATATTTACTAGATTATCGCTTTTCAACTAATTAAAATATGATTGTCCTACTATACTGAATTCTATTTTTATATGATGATAGGAGCGAATGGAAGCCAATAATTTATTTGCATCAAAAGAAGCTGAAGAAGAAGCTAAAAAAGAATCTGTGAAGACATTTGTACCTGGTGAGCTTCCAAGCAATCAAGAGTTACCAAAGGAGGAGCAAACACCCAAACCGGTTGCTCCCACACCTGAGCAAATTATAGCTATTAAGGTACAATCTAGTTTTTATTTGTTTTCATTCTTCTCTCCTTACAATATGAGTGCTTGTTTGAAAAAATTGTATCAGTTTTTCTATTGTTCTAACTTTAATTTTAACCACACATTTTATAGGACGGACCCACAACTTTATCAACTTTTCAATCACACGTCATTAGCTTTTATCAAAATCCGTTAAAATTTTTTATCAAAAGTTTTGCCAAACAACTCCTGAAAATATTTTTGATCTGCCACTGCCAGTAATAATTTTTGAGAAGATTTGAGTAATGAAAATTGGGAGAAAAGTAGAGAAGGTTCAGTTTCTCTTGTTTGTTAAAGGGAGGACAATGAGATACGAAGAAAGTTTAAGAAAAGGAATATGAAACTCAACTGAATAAGATAAAAGGTTTGTTACCTTCCACGTGATTCTAGAAAGTGATATCTCCTTTCATCTTCTCTCACCAAACCGTCAATACTCTAATTTCCTTCTTCTGTTCTGTTTCGTGCTTATATCTTTCTTTGAATTGCAATAGTGTGTGTATTCTTCCTTTCTTTCCTCAATGCGTGCAGCACATTTTTAACTTTCTGATAATAACTCTGCAGGCTGCCATTGTGAATTCTCAAACTCTGGAAGAGGTGGCCAGGCTTGAAGAGGTAATCTCATTTGTCAGTGCAACTGAATAATTAATAAATTTCAGCTTAAAATTATTTTTACTTTGCTCCTGCTGCTTTACCTAGACTAGTCTATTTATTCATTTCTAGGCTTTCATTCTTATTTCAAGTTTCTGAATCAGATCAGATTGAGTCCATTATTTATTTGAATTTCTATAGGCGCTAAGGTCAGGCCAGCTTCCTGCTGATCTAAATATTGATGGTGATACCGTGGCTAAAAATGGAAGTGCTCAAGATGACACAATGATAACTGATGCTGAAAGTGAAGCAAATGATGAACCAAGAGACACCGAACCCGAACAGAAAGATGGTGGTCCTGCTGAAATGGAACAGGTTGAATATATTGATTTGGCCTTTGTTTTCTTTTGTGACTTTTTCTTGTATACGACAGAGAGTGCCACTGTGATGTAGCTGCATTTACAAATGAATAGAATTTTCTTGATATTTCATCATGCTTTTGAAGTAGTGATTTGTTAAAGAAGCCATATATAAGTGCCACCATATGTACAACAATTTACATATAGTACAACATGAGAAAACAATGCATGAATTTATATGTTTGTATTGATGCTCTAGCTTGTGCTTGTAACCTACTTAGTCATTATCACTAATTCTTTACCTGGAAAGTAGTGGTCTTATATTATTAGTGCTTGGCATGTGTGTAAATCCGTTAACCAGAGTCCAATGGGCAATGGCGCCCAGCCCCAAAACATCAAACCCAAACGGACAAATTGTTGAATTGAATTGTACCGGTCTCTGTACTCAGTTCCTTGAATTAATGCTTTCTTGAACTCCCAGTTCTCTCTCTTCTTTCTTTTTTCGAAGGAAGCTAACGTCCATGATATACTCTGCTTGATGGATTTGCTATTAGTTACCTTGTCGGTTAGCTTGTTTTATTGACCTAACAGTTTTTCTTGTGCGCTTCTTTAATTTATTTCAGGAATAGTGTAGAGCATTGAGCATTGAAAATGCACCGTGGATTGAGGTTGATAACGCTAGATCGAGGTCTCTGTTATTTGGAAATCCGCATATGATCTTGTCTGTAATGTAGATGTCATTTTCTGGTGTAACATTAAATTTGATTCAAGCCAAGTTTTGTTAAGAGGGGGTTAATTCTAAAACTATTGCTTGTTAGCACTTAAAAGTTTGGAGAAGAAAATATTCAAAAAATTTATTTGTATTGAATTATGGTTATCAACCTGAATCTGTATGCGCCATTTTCTTCGTTATGGAATTTTTTGTATCGATCATACATGGAGGTTAGTTGGAGTCGGTGGCTCTCCCAAGAGTCGTGCTAATAAATGGAGCAATTTTCTAGCACATTTTTTGCTCCACTCCTTATTCGATATAGAAAGAGATCTCACAATGCTGCAAATGTGAGGGAATTACTTGTGATTCTAAGCAAAAATAAACGTTTGTAAATGATTGATTGATTGATTATGTATTAATCAATATTCAATTGTCAAATTTTTACGGTTCTTCTAGGCTTTTAATAATAAGGCAGCTTCAAGAGAAGAAAAATGAAAAATTTAATAATAAGATCAAACAAAAAATAAGTCACTTGGCTTAATTGTATTTTTTTTTTTCTTTCGTCTAATCTTTTTAACCTACCCTTTATCACTAATCATTTTGTCTTTCACTACGATAACAAATAGTTTTGTTTTATGAAAAGAAAATAAAAAATTATTAACCGAAGTGAAATTGAGTGATCAAATGTGTTTTTTAACTCGAATGTAGACAGATAAATAGGTAGATTCATTTTTTTTAAGGCTATGCATTCTAGCAAAGACGACCAACGGTCCATAAATTTCTTCACATTTATTATTATTATTATTTTTTTTTTCAGTCAAGTATCAACACACTATAAAGACAGCACGAGAGAGACTTTTAACTAACGGCGAATACTAGAAGAAAGACTTTTTAACTACGCCCACTTTTCTTGAAGCCAAATGTTTGCATTTTAGTCCTCACATCTTCATCAATGATTCCTATCTCTTCATTTTTGTGGATCTGCTTACCTGCTTTTTCTAGCAGTTATTAGTAAAAAAATCCCATTAAAAAACAAGAAAATACACTCCCATTTGAGAAAGACACGAGCTTTTTCTTGTAATAATTTGTATATTCAAATGGCTGTGGCTATGGCTTCTACTGGGAGTAATTTGGGGCTCTACACTAATCTGAAAGCATTGGAGAAGAAGCCCAGATCAAGAACAGCTCCTTTCAGATGCTTTTTGGGGTTGGATTCAGCTCAAAAATCATACATTATTCCCAAAAGAAGGTATTATAATTTACACACACACACACACACTTGGACCACTTAGTGGGAGTTAATTAATTATAGTCTGCAAGATTGGATTTCTGAAATATGTTGAGTTTAATTATTGA